>JAWLRI010000629.1:1340768-1378502 GCA_034781795.1 Crypturellus tataupa
GGAAAGGAAAGGAAAGGGAAAGGGAAAGGGAAAGGGAAAGGGAAAGGGAAAGGGAAAGGGAAAGGGAAAGGGAAAGGAAAGAAAAATCAGAGTTCATCACATAATGACTTGGCAATATTTTCAACTGAGTTTTCAGTTTGCTTCACATGCTGTGTGATTTTGCATGCTGAATATACCCAGAAAAAGCTGAGAACGAACTTGTATGCCCATTGACTCCAAGGGCAGCTGACATCTCTCCACAACCTGTCCTAGAAGGCATGAAATACTTTCTTCAAATCAGACTGAGGTTTGCCCTAGCCAAATCAGACACTGCCAAACCACCACCCCTGCCATACACTTACACCATGCACGCCAGGCAAGCAAAGCTCCACTCCTTGCAAAGCGCTGCTCACGTTCTCCTGGAGGCCCTCTTCTCCACCCACATACACAACTGCAGCAACCCTGGTTTAGAAGTCCTTCAGATGCTCCGACACTATTCTCAGATGCTCTGGCACATTTCAAAAACTATATTCAGACTTTTTGGCATGCTTTTAAGATGTGGCAGAGTTACAAATTGTGAATCAGAATCCTTAAAGATTCCAAAAGAAGAATCAATGTATCTTATTTAAAGCTTTCAATCTGTCTTGAATTAAATATGGCCAACAAATGATGACTACTCCCAGAAATGTGACACATACAATGAGATAAGCATTTTATCACTGAGATGCACAATGGCACATTATATTCTTCTCTCTTGATAATTATTAATCTAATTTTAATCCAAAATTGCTGTGACACTATTTCCAACCTCTTTTCCTCAGTGAAAGCTGGTACCATTAAGAAACAGCAGAGTTTGATCCAGAATTAATTTTTTAAAAATTGATGAAAAACAGTATTATTCAATCACTGCACTTTATGACAACCCACGAGTGAGCTAAAATCCCCAGCTGTATCTATCTGGATTAATAGCAAGAAGAACAGTAATACATATATTATGCTGATTTTCTATTTAACACTTACTTGAGGACCTTATCCAGCTCTTAAACACATACCATATGTCTGCCTTCACAGTAACTTATGCAAGGGGAATGCTTCATTTGATTCTTTGGTATAAATTACTAAGCTAGTAAATTTTTCACAAGCCAGTATTCAACTTGGGTTTGCAAGAACAGAGCAAGTCAACAATAAAGGGATAAAAGTTAAGAAAAAATAAACAAGCCAACTTGAGGAACTCCAGCTGGTTGCACAGCTGGTTAATGGATGGGCTCATGCTGACAACCTGGATGCTTTGGGAAACCTGGTACAGCTCCATCTCAGGAAAACACAGAGGGCAACCAGAGGGAAAAGTTGGGGCAATGTTCAGAACAGGATTTTTATTAGGAAATTTAAAAAAACTTTAAAGAGATAATGTTATTTCTAGTTATTTCTTTTTCCCTCAGTTGAACACAGTACAGGATACCCTTTCTATGACAGATTGTTTTTCATTGCAAAGGGAATTTGTTGTTGTTAAATCCATTGATAACCAAGAAGTTCAAGTAGCACCTAAACTCTGCAGGACAAATTAATTTTGACAGCAATCATATCTGTTGCTTAACAGTTACTCTTCAGGTATGTCCCACTAATTTCTGGGTCTCTAGTGACATGACACCCAAATTTTCAAAAGAAATGTTTGAGTGACACAGAAAAACAGTGCTGGAGTACATACAGGCATTGCAACCGTCTTATACGGAAGCCTGTCTGCAATGTGAACAGCTCCAACAGCCTCTTCCTGCTGCTGAGCGCTCAAGGTAAGACAAGCACAGCATGGCTTGACCAACTGAGGAAGACCTAATGAAGAAAGAATTTTTAAAGTATTTATCAGTCTTCTGCTACATGCATTCCATGGGCCTAAGCCGATGTGTCTATATTCAGTGTAGCAGTATAGCTCCAATTTCCCTGGAAATGGTTAGCCAAAGAACTTAGTAGACACACAGAGCTGCTCACAAAAATTAAGCCACAAAAGGTATGAATTTGTTTGGTTGGATGTTCAGCTGGATGTGCACAAACTGTAATGAATCAATAAAAATATAAGTGCATTTTTAGTTTATTTTTGCTTAGACCATTATTACAGTTACCAAAATACACACCTGAATGACAAGATGAATGCACATCATTAGTTCACAGAGGTACCTTTGAGGTAGTCTCAACTCTCTACACAAGAGAAGGAAGGTTACTGTAACTTTTGACTGCTATTCACTGAGTTTGTACTTGCAATGCACAAAATACCTGTTTATGTAGTGTAACTCTGATCACAGTCATAACAGTGGGCACCTAAGCAATTATCTAAAAGAGGTATCACTTAAACTTCGACAGGGCTCCATTTCATTTCTAGGCATACCAAGTTCAATATACAGTATAAATTTGGCAAAGAATGAATCATATAGAAACAGTCTTAACTCCTGATAAATCAACAATTCATCAAAAAATAATTATTCCATAGACACTGTTTAATATTTTCTAACTTAACTCTTACATAACCTCCAACCATTCTGGAATATAGAATATATTAGTATAATATCTACGTTAGCATATAAATATTAACAATAGTAAAATATTGAGAAGAATCATGATAAAGTAGTTGTGAACAAGCACGCATCCTAAAATTGTCCAGAGATTAGAAAATAAAAACTGACTTGAGCAAACATGCAACTGTCCAAACTCCTGGAATGTTGATTTTGCAGCCCTGATCTATGGCGCACTCTGAAAATACATTTGTCTGTGATAGAGTGGAAAACTTTCTTTGACAGGCAGTTTTATCTTACTCTGTTTTTACACCACATTCTCCAATGTCCCTTAGTTGCAAAAAAAACCAAGAAAACAAAAAAACGCAAGAAATTTGCAGTCTTGCAGTGCTGAAATCCATTATCAAATATGCTTCACTAAGCCAAATTCAATGCTCAAAGGTGGAAGGTAAAAATAAATATGCAGTCCCTTAGTTGGAAAGAAACTGGTGAGGCATACAATAAACACATAATAAATCCCAAAGCTGTTTGACAAGCTATAAGAAAGTAAGTTAATGTTGTATAAAAGGTACACGTTTATTCCTGGATTACCGTCACTCTTCTGGATCATGGCTCAAAGATTACAGAGAATAAATAGATGTAATTTAGGTTGGCATTTCGTATTTCATTGCCTTTCCCACACCAGGGTTTATATTGGCCTTTCCTGTCTGGGTAGATATCAGTGGGCAGCTGGTATGTTTAGGTGCAGTATGCTACAAAACCAGCTAAAGTAATGTGTGCATTATTATTTCCTTTAAAGAAACTAGAATTTATGAGGAAATGGGATAAATGAAATTCTTTAGATTGCAATTGATTTTTATATTTGCATATAAAAATACCTACTGCTAAAGCCCTCCCTGAAATAATAATAATGATAATAATAATAATTTGGGGATATTTTACACAGATCATGTTGTTTTCTGTGCCCATTTGTATCAGAAGTTTGTTTTTCTCTATAGTATGAAAAGACGACTATTATTTTTATTCATGAAGTTTTGTTGCGCTTTAGGAAAGTTGAAATGTCCTGTGTTGAAATTTAAGAGTTTGTCTTGCTTGACAATGCATTTTGAAGAGATTTTTGGCTTCAAATCAAAGTATACATATCAAGATTTATATATCTCCTATATATTATTCATGAATCAATGCAAACTCTTCTGCAATAGGTTATGGATAAGCTCTTTTGATCAAGCAACCTTAAAAATACTGCACATTCATATTTTTTTCCATTTACAACAGCTTTATTATATGATACCCACTATGAAGCAGGTTTCAAGCAGAATTAGTTCCCCTCACAATGACTGTCAGAGAAACACAGATGAAAACGTAGTGTTAGCCTGCAGAGCTCTAGCTCTGTGCTTTATGAAGTGACAAAGTCACCAAGAGCAAACCACGCAAACATGGAAAATACCTATCCCGGCTCGAGTCTTTGCCTAGGAAATGCCGGTTGCTTCTGAAAAACAGGGTATGTTTTTCTCACTGGCACACAAAAATGGGACCAGAGGTGGGGGCGCAGGGACAAGGTGCTCAGCGCTGCCTCCTGCGTGTGCCTGGCCGGAGCTCCAGCCGGGTCGGGGCCGAGTCATTCTCGCTGCAGACCTGGCCTGGATCAGATCTGCAGGAGAGGCCGGTCATGGCAGGGCTCGTTCAGCAGGCACAAGTAGGAGATGCAGCTGAATGCTTCCTGGTAAAATAGAATAACCTTAAAAGGAAATAATTAAATCTCCCTCAAAAGTCTGATCTTCAAAAATCTTCTTGCGTAAGTACAAGTTGCAGTGGACCAGTTGCGAATACATTATCTTAACTCATTATTGATGCCCTTTCTATAAGTCAGGTGGAGTTGTTTTGCTCGGATACTTAGAGTTATGTAAGGTCATCAATAGTTTATGAAAATAGTTCATGCAGCCACATTGTATAAATACTTAGAAATCCTGCTAAAGAAATGACCTTCACACTACAGTGAGCTTGCAGGAAAAGATTATTTTTCCTCAACAACAACAACAAGCTATAGTGAGGGTTCTTCCCTTTCTCTGCCTTTTCATCCCTCTGGGTAACATGAAAAACTTCTGATATACAAACCCCAAAGTTCCTGCTTGAAACAAATAGCTCCCCTTGCTAGATCGTATGGTCTACAGAGACATCCTCTACATAAAATTCACAGACAGAATCTTTATGATGCTTTAATGCAGGATGAAATAGTAGGAGAAGAAAGCAACTCTGCCCCAAACACCACCACAGTTAGTTGCTTCTATACTTTTTTTGAAGATACTGGACAATGTAGAACAGCTAAGACCCCATCACTACCATCATCTGTACACAGCATCACCACCATGATTTAAAGAAAGGGATTCCAGGATGCATTGAGTTAAGCAGCTGAGAAAACAGACCCACAAAATGACTTAACACTTCCCTGAGACTAAATCCATGTCTCTCTGTCCATGTTCAAAATCACATTTTTCTCTTGTAACAGGTGTTTCTGCTTGGCTGTATCATAGCAATTACATTTTTTTCTTTGATACAATATTTTCTGTTTTTCAGTTACAAGTCATTATTTTTAACCTGCTGCTTTAAAAATTCTCACCTCCAGTTCACATCATACCTATTATAACAAGATAATAGAAGGTTACATCTTAATGCCTTCATTTACCATTAGTCTTCCCTGTAAGAGCATGTCTGCTTGTCTTTTTTTTTTTTTTTTTTTTTGAAAGATGATCACTCAGCAAAAAAGACACAAGTGGAAGACAGTGATCCAGGAGGGGGAAAAAGAACTATTTTTATTCCTTTTGATTAAATATCACACAAATTAGAGGCAATGCTCTAGCTGATGGATCTCATGGGACAACAGAAAGTCTAACCTTTGTTCCCAGTCCCAAAGATCCACAGAAATATATCAATTTAAACAAAGACATAATGCTTCACTCAGTATGAGTCAGTAGCTTTTACAGATGTAAAACAAATGTTGTCCTTTCTACCGCCTTCTCATGTTAGGAGCCAGCCTTGCAGGGCAATATTCCTGCACATTGCCTCTCCCCTGAGGTCATTCAGGAACAGCAATGCTCATTTAAAGAGCTATTTTTCTATCTAGCCTTCTCCTTCCTTCTCCTTTTGAGAATGGCCTCTTGCAACAAAGCCTTACAGCAAAAACTCAAAGGAAGAGGTAGGGAGGGGGTTGCTTCTAAATCTTCTGTGAAGACACAGATTTTGAGGTACTGAATTTTCATATTTTTGTTCTTACTCTTAGTCTTTTTGCTATCAATATTAAGGGGGCTGTCCCTCTTTACTCGTGCTAGTCTTATTCTGGTTATAGTTATGTAACTTTCTAAAAGCTTAAGTGTAAGAAAGGATCAAAATATTATTTTCTCCAGAATCCTGTGTGCCAAATTGGTATATAGCATTCTGCATATTTCCTAAGAGAGTTGCAATAGTTAATTTAAAAGAATTCATAGCCACTAACAGCATGGGCGGTGGTGCTGTAATTGATGTTTGTTGAATTCAGTAGAGAAAAGGAGAGAACAAGATGCAAGTCAAACAATATTTTTTTCTCAAGCAGCATTTCATGAAGGAAAAATATCCCAAACAAAATCAAATTTGTAACTGAATCATGTACATAAAAGTTGATTCTGATCCTAGAACTGAATGCATTTGAGGAGAAATTTGTGCTTGCTTCAGTCTAATTGTAGGATCATAGGCTTTATGAACAGGAAGAAGTGTTGTTGAGCTATTCCTCACTGAAAAGTCAATCTAAATGCAAAAGTTACCTCTGATAGCTCTATAGTCTATTTCCTGGTATCCCTAACTGTGAAAGGAGAAAGCAAAAAGAGAATTCGCCACGTTCCGTCTCAGCGTAATGGCTCTGAAATCATGTGCTTCTTCTCTTTTCACTTTTCTCACCGCCTGCACATTCATATAGTCTAATAGTACTCTAATGGTTGGGCTACCATGGAAGATGACATGACCAAAATCCAAACAGACTCCACCAAACTAGTCTGGAACAGATCCTCACTTAGAGTAGCTTCATTAGCTTTAATGGATGCTGGGTGAGTGACTAGCTGGTGGTATGATTTAACCAAGCTGCCAAGCACTGCGGCTGGCCAGCAGGGAGAAGAGCCATTATTCTTTCCAAATGCGAAGATGCTCTTAACAAAAACAAAACTTTGTAAAACGGCCCTTGCGCCCTCAGTGATTATTTTAAAAGATTAATTGCAACTAATTGCCTGAAAGTTGGATTGTTTGTACACCCAGAAGGTCACAAGCTCCCCAAACCTGGTGCCCTTGAAGAGCATGCCAAGGAGCGCTTTGGAGGCATCACTGCCTTGCAGGTTGGAGAGCTCTCTGCCCATGCAATGCTTTGCACATCTTTGAAAACAACACAGAGGGAAAACGAGTACCTCATTTCAGCAGAAAGGCTGTGACATGTGAAAGGTAATGGGACTCTTTCTTATTCTGAATTTTAAACAAAGATCAATGCTTTGAAAATGTCTAAGGCAACTTGGACAGACCTCCTTCAAACAGCTACAGTAGCATCAATCCAGTTCCCCAGTAACAGGGCAACCAGGCACAGGGTCTTTTTCTAATCATAAGAATTGGGCTGTTTAGCTCAGCTGCTACCAATTTTACTATACTGACGCTCGAGAGCATCCATCTTAGTTAAAAGTGCAGTGTGCTGTACAAATAAAATATAATCCCCGCATGGCTGAGTTTGCAATCTATATTACAGGATTTATTTGTATAGACAGACTTTTACAGAAGGTATTAACCTCCCATATCTCTTTTTGTATCTGTCTTTTTGCACATGTAGTTATTATTGTTTACGAATGAAAAAGCATTAACTTCAACATTAGGATACATCTTTGCAGACCATTTGAAAGCTCTGCTAAGCATGCATGATGTACATAAGAATAAATGTTATGTATCTTACTACTATAGCCGTGCTCTCCCTACTAATTGTTTGTTTCATTTTTTTCACTGAAATGGGAGGCGCCCAGAACACTCGATCTTTAGGACCATATGTGGCTGAACAAACATTCCTTTTATCGCGTAAAAGATTAGCTTTTAGATTAACTTGTTTTCTCTATAATAGGTCCTCAGTAGGTAAATAAAACAGGAAATGGCCCTAGGAAAAAATAGACTCAGAAGTAACACCTGCAAAATGAAAGTTAAATTGTAAAACGAATACATTTATACTACTATTTGTAAATGCAGAAATATGTTTCAGGTTTGGTGTGTAATTTGAGTCATGCTGAAACCTTGGTCACCAGAGCAAATAAAGACACATTATCTTCACAAAAGCTGTGAATCAGCTATATAATGTCTCTTTACACCCATCTGGCTTGAGCAAAAGGGCTAAAGCAACTTTTGAAATGTGGATTTTAGGTGCAATAGTTCTAGTGCCCTTCACTCCCATTTCTGTTTCCCTGATAAACCTTCTCCTTTTCGCTCCTTCCATCTGAATGCTTGACCCTGGTTTAGTCTCGAGCACTTGGTAGCTCTCTTTTGGTCACCCAAAGCCTGCTGAGGCTGAGGTCATCCTGTTGCCTGGGCACGTTCCACTTTTCTTTTTTGGCAGCCCCACTGCTGCGAATACTGGTGCTTGCACCACTGGGCAACAGTGCTGCTTAGCAGAGCCGCTATGTCTTTTTTTTTCTTTTTTCTTTTCTTTTTTTTAAGTAACTACTTTGCCTTTGAATTCAATTATACAGCCACCTGCTTTGCTAGCAATAACTACTGTCACACAGAGAGGTATGAATAGGTGGTGACAGAGATCAAGATCAATCAGTCAAATGGGCTTCTTGCAAATGTAGCACTGACAGAAAAACAGAAATAAGCGTCTCTCGACCTCTTGCTCTCCCTCCCCTCTAAAACAGCAGTTTTCCTCTTGGCTGCAATGTTAAGCCCTGCAAAACCAACCTAAAGATTTCCACTGACCTCCACGGCCTGTGCATCCTTCTCATTCTGCCTGGCAGATGAAGAGGAAGGAGTAAATTCTCTCTTCAGGCCACTTGGCAGAACTAATCTCTTTTAATCTGCTCTCTTTATGGCATCTCTTTGGTCTGACAAAACTCCGATTTATTGACTGTCAGAGAACACCACAAGGCCTATATCTTTCTTCAGCAGTTTGCTTTCCTCAGTGGTGCTGAGAGGTGAAGGAATGAATTATAAAGGAAGCATTTGACTTGTTGAAGACTGATAGTGTTGCATAAAGGGTGCTACAACAGTGTTTAGTATCAGCCTAAAGCAATAAAAAAATCACACATATTTGACAAATTAATGAAAAAATAGGGATCTGTTTGTTACCTTCAAGGGATATTTATCTTTATGTAAGCAAAGAAAAACAGTATGAAAGAGAACAATTTGAGGTAAATAATTTCCACAGCAAAGTTGACAGCTGTTTGCAACACTCCCATGTTACGGAGCTGAGGCAGGAGCCACCAGCTTCCTTTTCCTTCCTTCTCTGGAAGCCACTAGAACCTGGATTAGCACCTCTGTATCCACGGGTGAAAAAAGACCATCATGGGGCTTTATGACGATTTAACTGATTAATCCCAGTGGTCTATCGTTATTGATTCCCTCTCCAACATGATCCACTGGGAACTTTCTGAAGCTGTCAGATTTAGAGACCAAAAGAGAAAAGAGACTCAAAAATTCACAGAACCATTTCCTTAGATTCTGGACTATCTCAAACCAATTAGTTAGAGCAAAATCCTACTTGTATTGAATTAGTACTTAAAAGCCCTCAATAAGATTAATGTATGTTTGCACAACACTGTAGAGAGCAATAGTTAAATGTTAACTACTTGGGCACAAACAGGTTAGAAAAATAAACATAATTGTCCTGATTTTATAGGTCAAAACTCACATGCAGCTAAAACCAAGTGGTTCGCTCAAGGTTACACAGGCTGCAGCAGAGCATGCAACCTGGGCACCAGCTTTTTTGAGTATTAATGCAGTGCTCTAATGCCCAGTTCCTCCTCTCTCTCCTACTTCCCTGGACCCATTCTTTCAGAAACATCACAGCCCAGAAGCTGAAATTTAAATGCAGTTATACACCATGTTTACCATCCAAAGGATTTAATGGAATTTAAGTGAAAAAAAGTTATTCATATGCATGAAAGTATTTGCAAAACAGGCTTCTGAATGAGAAAAATATTTTAAAAAATGATACCCTGCAAGTGAAAAAATATTTGGATCACACTTTTTCTGTGTGTTATGCTGTATCCATGAATCTTAAAATAAGGTAAAGCTAGCACAGGGGCTCAGTGGAGTTTGGAGTTGAAAATGATCTGTTTTGGTCTGCTGGTTTGAAAATGGTTTTCTTGATGAAACTCATGAGTCCACTGGAGACTGAGACACAGATGGATGAGCTGAGCATATGATAAACCTGCTGCATGAGTTTATAGTTAATTGCCCATCATCTTTTTTGTCTCACCATAAAAAATTTCACGCCCACCTTGCACAGGAAAGGTAACCTGAGTGTCATAAACCATTTGTCTTCTGTGCTTTCTTTTCTACATTATCCGATCGGTCTTGTTGTTAGGATGCTGTTGAGACAAGACAAATTTGCTAAGCCTTTTTGCAGAAGAAGCACGCTGCATCTTTTATCAAATGATCTCCCTTCTCTAATGAGAAGGAACACCTTCCAGAGTCATTTGCATACTAATATCTTTATTTCTAAAACAATAAGCAGGCTGTAACTTACATTGCTGTTAGTCAGAATACAGGGATTTTCATTTGCATAAGCACAGTGCACAGAGCTTGCAAAGAACGCACGCTCCATCACCATGGAAATCTAGGGCATCTGTCTCCCAGCAGAAACAGGTGTATGGGTGGCCGTGCAGGAAGCATGGATGGAAAGCCCGTACCGGCAGCAGCAGCACCCCTGGTCTCAGCATTCCCGTGGGAAGGCAGCTTCTTGAACCCCTTTCCATGCTGAGGATGCTGCAAGGGAGAGCGCAGAGCAGAGAAGAGATGCAAAGGGCAGCACTGCCCCCGCCCCAGCTCCCGACCCTGCCCTCCGGCAGCTCCTCTCACAGCTGGTGGAAGGAGCCATAACCAGCAGCCGCCAAAACCCAGGAAAGGGGCCGCCTGGCCTGTGCTCCCTGCTCGCCTGACTCGGACCTGGCGCAGGAGGGCACGGTGACAGGCAGGCAGTTGACAGAGGCTCCACCACGGGCAAAGCCACCCAAGCAGCTGCCTCCTGGAAAAACCAGCTGTAAAGCCTCAGGACCCTGCAATTGGAGCTCATACCACAGATACCAGCTGCACTTTCACTTGGGGACAAAGTATTGCACAAACAAGGTCATTTCAGGGTGCTGTAGCAGTCCTACTTTGAGAAATAAAAAACACAAAACCGCATATAATCACTACGGCTGTAAATCTGCTTGAAAAATCCCCGCTGTTTGGCTGGGCTGCCCAGATGAGGGGAGGAGAGCAGCCCCGCAGCTGCTCTGCTCTGCTCTGCCTCCCACGCGCGGCTCAGCCCATCGCCAAGGCCTCGCGGGCATCCTCACCGAGGAGAGCAAAACCTAAAACCACCTTGCCTTCCTCCCCCATCTCCTTCTAAAGGGTGCCACCATATGGGGAATTTGTTTTAATACAAGAAACTTTGGGGTTTTTTTTGCAAATAGACCTTACAGTAACACGAGCTCAGTTTCCAGCAGGAGCTCCGTGGAGCAGTTCAGCCCGCACAGTGAATCACGGCACTTCATTTCAGGCAGCACAGGGACGCGGTTGTGTATCATGAAGTGCTTAGGGCTGTAATTACCTTCCTCTTTAAAAACCTGCACTTACTGTGAAACGTGCATTTTATCCATTTGAGTTATAAACAGATCTGTATATTTTGAATTTTGATGCCTTTTGGCTAAAATTCCTTTCTAATTCATCTATGTGCTTCTAAGAACTACTGTCAATGGTTTACGTGTTCTCATTTTGCAACCTTAAAAGCCAGAACATCCATGCAATCTTTTTCATAGTGAAAATCTTTTCTTTCCACCATCCTTTTAGCCATGATACTGCAATTAGAATACATTATTTTATGAATATCATTATGGAAAACAGTAATATTCCTAGTACAAGGGAGGACAGCCTGGCCCCAGGCTCAGGGTGTTTGTTATAGCAGTACAGGGCTCAAATATGCTGGAATCCTGCCAGGTTATTGCCAGATACCACAAGGTCCTGACACCTCCTGTTATGTGGCCCTCCATCAGCAACCACCAAAACATCGCAGCACTGCTACTCCCATAAAACTATTTCCCCAACCTCAGGTGAACGCATGCTGTTCCTTCAATTACAATTCTCAAGTTGCACACACAAGTATTTTTCTGACTAGTGACTTAGATTATTTATTCCCAAATGGGAGAAATGGTCTGATTAGGATAAGGGCAGATCAGAACAGAGCATTGGAGAATCCTTTTTAGAAATGCGAAATCATTAAAAAAAAAATATTCAGCATTTCATTCACTCTGTGCATTCAGCAGAAACGGAAAGAACAAAGATGTGACAGGTGAAACATGGGGTAGTTACCACGGCAGTTCTGACTTGACTGCAATAGGAAGGAATATTCTCAATAGAACATTTTATAAAAAAACTTCCTCTGCAGAAGTCTCATTCCACTGAATAACACTAAATCATTTTGAGCAAGGTTTGCATAAGCTCCTGAACCAAATTCTAAACACTGGAGAGAAGCACATAATTTAGTCAATTTCTTTAAAAAGAAAAAAACAGTCCAAAAAATCTCTTTTCTCCATTTTTTTCTCTGTTCTTTCATTATAAAGTTTTGGTTTCTAAAGGTTAAGATATATGAGTTAAGGGTAGATTTCAGCAAATTCTTATCTTGTTATCCTTATGCTGCACTGTGGATTAATCACACATTAAAAAGTCCTTAGATCTAAACAAGGAAATGTGGAACTAAACAGCAAATATTCATCCCTGCACCAATGTAAGAAACAGCAAGATGAAGGAACCGCCTACACGGGGCCGTGGGCTGAGGTCCTCAGCAGGCTCCAGTGAGAGAACGGCTTCCCTGCTGCCCAGACCATTCCTTGCTGTTAGGCCAGGTCATTAGGGAGCGGTTTGCCAGCAGAGATGCACTGCACCGAGGGAGACACATTTGTGGAGCGGTGCCAATATTGCCGTGCAGAATGCTGAGCCCATGGGAAGGAGCTGTAGCTGTTTCTGAAGGTATTTTATCACCGAGTTGCACCAAGCAAGACAGCTGTAAACTCGATATGAGGTGGAGGGTAATACAAGATGACATAGCTACAAGCTTATACTGCATGAGTGACCATCGACTTGCTGCACGATAGAACATCCCACGTGCTGTTAACTGACCTGTGCAGCTAGTCCCGAGCCTCGTGGGCATTCTTTTTTTCACAGAAGTCAGAGGGAGAAGCTTTGAAAGAACCAGTAACAAAGATCATGGTTGTTCTTGTTATGCTAACAGGTAGATCCTTGCCTGCAAGCTTGCTTGGGCAACCTACAGACTTGGAAGAGGAAACGTCGCTCGCGTGCCCTGCTGCTCGTGAGAGCGCTGCCCGCCAGACGCTGCTTTGGATCTCTGAGGACAGCGGAGCAGTGAGGGCTGTGGCAACACAGACCTTTGGGAGGGAATGTGAACCAAACTAAGTCATTTTAGTGTCTCTGGTTTTCTGCTGGAATACAGAATTAAACTACAGAAGTGATTTCAGGATATCAAGATAAGAAAGGGTGAAATGCAGGAAATGTAAAGCCTTTCCTTGCATTAGGATGTCTCCCCAAGACCCAAGACTATCACACACTGTGGCTGCTCCATTGACAGTTGTGGAGTAGCACCAGACTACACCAGGTAACGAACTAACCCTAAAATTCATATAGAATTGATAAGAAAAGATAAATCTTCATATCTCACTGGAACCAAGATCCTTCATATCGAGATACAAATGTTATCGAAGGCCTCGGTGCTTCTTCAACAAAATACTATAGTGCTAGCATAAAAATGCTAAACAGAGTAAGAACTTTGAAATATTATCCTTATATTTCATTCCTGTGTGGACACATTTACAAAGGACAAATAGAGACAGATGATGTGCTTTGTGCTGAACACCAAAACAATGTCTTGACCACTCTCAACTCATCCTCTAATGCAAATATTCCCTCTATCTGACACAGAAACTGTAAATAGCTTTGTATTGACTCATAAAAGAGCATGCAAACCTGTAGATTCCACTTCAATTAAAATTTTCTGATTTAACCTCATATTTAACATGGTTCAAAGACACCAACTATCGCATTCGTGTGATCCTGCAAAAAGGACAATGGAAATACAAACATGAGGGAAAAGCAAAGCCTGGAAGAGGCAGTTTCAGTCCTGTGCTGGATCCCCCACTTGAACATGTTGGATGTGATAGGAAGGAGGGAGGCAGGTGATGCAGAACTGACTCTCGCGCCAGAGCTGCGACCTGCCCCAGCCGCTGCCGCGCCAGCCCTGGAGCGCATCAAGAGAAGAGCCCCGAGGCTGCCGGGGATTCTGTGCTGGACATGGAGCCCACTATGGCCAGGTGTTGGTGACCCAAGACCTCGCACGCGCTCACACGCTGGAGCTGCACCACTTCCAGAACAAGGCTGAGCTCTCGGCTCCCAAGTACTTCCCAGTTGCTCCTATTTTGCCAATGGGCGCCAACTTGCCACATCCAAATGAAATGCAGAAATGCCACAACCCTCCCAGATCCCTGCAGAGCAGCATCAAAGCCCCAGCTAGACCAACTGGTCAGGACCTGGCTGAGCTCTGCTTGGGTCTTCTTGGCTCATGCCCCTACATCCTCACAGCACAGCGCCATGGTGGCAGCCAGAGCCAGGGCTCTGCACAGCTGGTTGCAGCCTGTTGCTTTAAAACAAAAATTGACAGACTGAGCCAAGCCAAAAGTCTAAATAATGCAGTGTCTGGCAGCAATTAGTTACAAGAAAACATTTTCAAAGCAGGAATCCATAAGGTTTTTGGATAAAGATCCACCCTAAGTAGCTCCACCTACCTAGGGTGGATTTCTATCCACCTTGTACCTCCTTTGCAGCAGTCCGAGTTGCCTGGAGTACCATCACCTGCATAAAATGATGGTTTGCTCCGATAGATCTAATTGTGGTGTCATTGGTATATAAGTAGAAATACATTTTTTTGGCTCATTTTCCCAGAGTATTGTTGGAAATGGGATAATCTGACTAGGAATGCCTCTAGTTTAACTATTTGAAGCACATACAGGACATTCATGTGTACCTCACATAAAGAAGTATATTCTGTACAGTTCAGGGGACCTATTGATCCATATTACTGACAATCTAACCTATAGATTTTAAGTTGTCTTCCTTTGGCCCAGGAAATACTTTAAACTCTTTTAATTTAATAAGCCTTTTTGAGAGCTTTGATTTCTGTACCATTCAAGATGTCCCAAAAATGCTTTTTCTACATGTTACTGTCTATAATCATGAGAAAGCATTTTTTTTCTTCTCTCCCTTCTCTTGCTCTTCTTAAGAGACAACACTCTCTTCTTTTGAAATAACACTTGAGACACTAGCCATAGAGAACTGAGTGGCTGCCAGGACTGCAGTGGTGCAGTAATGGCTGGATTCAGCCTCTCGGGGGGCAGAGGATTGCCACATTTCAGAGCAAAATAATTAGCATAAACAATTAACATTTTCATAGTTAATTACACATAGAAGATCCAATTAAATTATAAATCAACTTTTCACAAATACCTGGTTTCACAGCCAGGTAGTCCCCTATTCATCAGACTTCTTTCCCTTCTACTTGCTGCTGAATTCTGTGTCACCTCATTGCATAACACACCACTTCAAACTAAAAATAAAGACTGCAAAAGTGGGATTCTCTTCCGTTATAAGGATTAAGAAACCCAAAGGAGAAAGGCTATGGGACTGGAGACAGACAGTTCATCTACCTCAAGCAACCAGCAACCTGTAACCGCCACCACATGCGACCAAGGCACCTGCCAGAACTGCGCCTCCCCTTCGAACGCATCACTTGTGAGAGCACTAAACACTTTTAGCCTAAAAATGTGAAATCACATTTAGAGGAAAAAAATGCATTGAGACATACATTAATGCATTAAAATGTGTTTTGAAAATGTGAACTGTTTTTTTGCAATAACAATTAAACTTACTTTGAGATCATAAAATAACTGTAAGTGATCCCAGTAAGGGAAAGGCCAAACACCTGGGCATGACAAATACTTCTCCACACACAGGAGCACTATGGAAAATTAAAACTGTCCTCAGCCAAAGGTTTAACTATGATATATGTATGCAGTCATTTATGCATAAGCATCTTAGAAGTAACAAAAAGGAACAGTGCATTTGGCCTACTAATCCATTAACCAAAGGTAAGTAGTCTAGTTAGCCAAATGATGTACAGATGATGAAGCACAAGACAAGAGTCACAAAATGTTAAAAAGATTTTACTTCATATCAAATTTTAAAAGACCTTTACAATGATATGACACATTTTGAGCAACCTTACATAACCAGGATCTGCTTTTGAGACACAGCAAGCAACATTACCAATTTAAGGACAGATTAGAGGTGTTGAGTATCTCACCGATTTAGACCAGAAAGTTCAATATTATTTTATGTTATGCCCATCTGAAAACATTTCTCCTTATATCTTCACAAAAAATAGATGCCAGGCTTTATAGCAATTTTTTAAACTTCAGAAATTTAGAATAACCTAATTAGTGGATGCATATCCATAGACTGGTGCATACACTGCATTTAATAATACATTAAATCTCATTCTAGAGAACTGTGCAAACCCCTAATATACAGGACACTTTCCTTTTTCTTTTTTCTCCCCTAAGGAAATTACTCAGTGTTTGGTGGTCTCACATCTAACTCAACTTTCCAGTAGGATGAAGTCATTGCAAACGTCTTCCAGATTTCCCCTTTGAAGCAGACACAGCTTCTCTCCACACACAGGACAGCCACGACCCCACTCTGTTTTAAGCCGCACCTTCTGTTTTCATTAAGTCCTATCACATACATGAGACTTCTGTTCCAATGACAGAACTTTCATTTGTTCCATAAACAGGGAACCTACCCGGCCTTTTCTAATCCAAGGTAGGTTTGCCATGGCATATATAAGAGGTTAAAATTTTTATATTATTTTGATACTGGCACTATATTTTACTAACAACAATATTGGAATTTATTTGCCTTATAAATTCAAAGACTCTCCTTTCTGAGCTTATATGGAGCTTCTGAGTACTCCTGCCCCAGAACAGAAGTCAATGAAAGTAAAAAATTAATTGTACTCACTTTATTTTTCTTGGTCTACCTCTCTCAGTTGCCCCAAAATCCTGATGTCAGTGAAATGCTCTGCTAATACACACCATTGCAGTCACTGCAGGACAAAAAGGGAGAGAAAACGGGTAAAAGAACTATTACTTAACCATGAAAAAATCACCTCAATGTACACAACTCAATCCTGAAACCTTAGCAGCCTGAAACAGAACAGCACAACTCTTCTGACTCCAGTATATTGTGCTATATTCTGCCTAATGCGTTATTTTACTTAACCATAGACAACATTTCATGATGTCCTAATATGATTGTGTTGTCAAGCAAAATGGAAAAAAATAAAGTCAAAAAAGTTTTAAAATATTGCCCTTTGCAACAATAAGTTTAAAAATGTATTAAATGAGTGCTTGTCAAGCTCCCTTTGCAGAGCCTGGGGACCTGGCAAACCAACCTGGGTACTGTAGATTGCTATGAAATGACTGGAGCTTAAATGAGGTTTTATCTTTAGCAAGCACGTAACTCCCTCTCCATAAAGTACAATTCACCATAGTTGAATTTATTAAAAATAATGTGTTCACAGCCCTGAACATTATGGTGAACCCATTATTTTTATAGCTTATAGTGTAAAGAACACTTTATATTTAGAAAACAATGTTTTAACTAAAATCAGTAAAAACACTAGATGCAAAGCACGTATACAATTATATACCTAAATAAGACAGAAATGTATTGAAATCACACAGAAGTTGCATAAGATGCATATAATACCTTATTTGCATGTGTGATTTCTCCAATTGCATATACAATTACACCAATTGTCCAATTACATCAACTGCTTTTTCAGTAAGCTAAAAGAAGAAATTATGCTTTTTTTTTGCTGTAATAAAATTGCAATTTGTGCGTACAAATTGATGTAGTCAGAAATAAAAGATTTCTGTTTTCTTGGATATGAAATTAGACTACCTTGGGGTATTGTGCTTTGCTTTTCCTGAATAACGTATAAGAGTTTCTATGATGGAAAAACAGCTAGCGAGTTTTTAAGTGCCAATAATTTCTCCTGTGCCACTCTACCTGGTATACTTTACTTCATTATCATTACAGAAGTAATTTTATCTTCACAATTAAGAAGTAGTCGTCTTCTGTGTGTGAGAACATTAAAAATCACATTTATTTCATTTCTCAAAAAAATGAGATATGCAAATAAATGAAGAATTACAAATTCCAGGCCACAATTATATTTCCAGAGTTCCCTAACATCTGTAGTTTACAATAGTGCAACAGGTGGTGGAAAATCCCTTAATCTACTCATCACCAGTTTAAATTTGTGAAATGAGAATATCTTGAAGTGCAGTAATAATGAGAACTATGAAAATGATACCTTAGAGTTTTTGAGTGCTCGCTGTATTCCGTGGATTTTCGGATGATATTTCCTGGTAATGCCAACTGCAGGGCTAGAGGCAGCCAGCAGGGAAGCAAAAGAGCAGCCAAGATGAAGCAGCCCGAGAGCTGGGGGTCTTGGAAGAAGCTGCTTCCATGGCTGCATGAAGAAACCCAGGGCAGGAATTCCCCTGCCAAGCTCCTCAGAAAGAGCAGGCAAAGCCTAGAAACGACTGCTTTGTTGACCAAGGCCATGCAGATTCCCAAGGAGCGGGCAGCAGGCCAGCCAGCATGCACACGTGCAGCCACGGGACCATGCACACAGCTGGATATCAACATTCCGCAAAAGATTTCCATCCAGGAACACTGAAATCCCTGTCCACTTCATGCTCCCATAGCCACAGAAGAGATGATACTCTAACTTCATACTAAATTTTAAATGTTAAAAAAAGAAAATGAATTTTGTCTGCTTGGGTAGCTGCATATTTAAGGCAAAGGAACTGGAGTTTGTGCTCACAGGAGCTGAACGAGCCCGGAGGAAGCAAGCGCCTGCTCTGCCTTGCCCTTGTTGCAAGCAAACAGAAACAAACTCCAGGGCAAGGAGGAGACTTGGGGGAGCTGTAACCTGTGCTGGGAGGTGAATTCCAGTTGCTGTTGGGTTAAACCGTCCTGCCAATGACACAGCAACAGTGCTGCTCCACTAGTCGGGTTCACCTGGCTCAGGGAGCCGCAGGATACTCCAACGGTGCTGGTGAGTGTGTTGCCTTTGGGAGAAAACTGACCCATGGATCCTTCTCCTTGCCAGCCTGCATTACACTGCATCTTCAATGTTGTCTTTCATATGTGGTTTCAGAAGTGTTTGTGTGTGAGCTTCCACAACTCGCTAGCATATAACAGCATGTTCTGAAATTACACTGCAACGGAATATATAGAGTCGATATCAAAGTTCAGTTCATTTCCAGTTCAAAATAATTCCTCTTTTCTCTCCTCCAGTAGATACATAGCTGTGACTCCTGATTTGGAGACACAATTTATTAAAGCCATGAGTTAGAACTTGTAAGAAACTTTTCAGCTAGTGAAAAGATTTGTTTTTCTTTTCTTAAAATAACTTCCCCTTTACTGTGAGATAATTAAAAGTGTGATCTTGCAATTACAGCTTATGCCATCCTGAAAATAACGCCTGGAGCTCGAGTGCTCCCTTGTGCAGATGAAGTATTGTGTCTCGGGAGCTCACGGGTACTTGAGGGTGGTCCTCCTCACTGCGGCTGCGGGAGAGAGGTTTGCAGAGAAGAGCCACTAACGGCGAGAGGCTCCTTGTACCCTCTTGAGGCAGCGAGGGCCGTGCTTCAAACCGCAGCTGCCTTCGCTTCACCTTTGGAGCCTGACAAAACTAAACCCAAAAGATAATTAATGTCCATGTGTGCTCTTAGTTGGGCTCCCAAAGATCTCGATGAACAGAACCTGGCTCGAGTACAACAGGGTTTTTGCTTATCTTCATCTGCCATGAAAAGGAAGGCCTTGAGTGCTGCTTCAAAACACTTTTTTTTCTTTGTAGTAATGTGTATTCTTGTCCTCAGTCACATTTTGTTTTCATGGGTAAATATGCGCATAACTGTGTAAAGGATTGAGGTTTTAAACATTAGCTGAAAACTTTGATAAATGTTTTAATAAAATAAACAAATGCAGAAACAAAATGCCTTTATTTGTATTTACTGTTTCTTAAACTCTATCATTTGGGATAAATTGTCTGGCTCTTCCATCAGTGCGAGGTTGCTATTAACTTCACTGTGGGCCAAGTCTGTAGTCTTCTAATCTGCCTGCTGCCCGACACTGCTTAGTACAGATTTAGTCATAAGCAGTTTAGGATATCTATTGACTTATCTGTGAAACAATTTTTCCAGAGAAACATGCAAGCAAGCAAGCGCTCAGGGGCTTCCGAAGAACAGAACAAGAACAATTCTCTGCTCAACACGTGGCTTTGGGGCATGAAATATGCAACTGCATAAGTTTTACAGTCAAGTAATTGTCTTGTCTGTATTTACTATACAGACAAAACAATTAGGATTATTTGATTTTTCTTGGAAACAGCCTGCAATGTGGCACAAGCACGCAGAGTAAAACTATCCAAGTTTCAGTCAATAATGATGCACACATGAGCACCCATAGTGAAATAAGATACCCGATGCACAAACAAGTCTGTTTTCTTGAAGCTGAATTTGGGCTTCCATGTTGCTTCTTTAGGTGCCTAAACTTGACAAAAGTCAGACCTGCAAGCAGCTAAGCAGGTTAGTGAGGTGTAAGCAACTTCATCATTTTTCAAAGACAGGATTTAGCATCCTTATTTGTGGCTGTCTCTCTTCACCTCAAAACAGAAACCGGAGCCTTTAAACAACCATCTCACAAGAAAGGTAGATCTGTGTGAGATCATGTGCCTATCATGCAAAGAGAGGATGAGCCATCCTGGGAGCCCTGACAGCCAAGTGACCAGGTCAACAGCCTTGGGCCCCTTGGGTCCCTCTGTCACAGTCACCGCTGCTGCTGCCCCGCCACAACACACATCAGCCCTGCACACCCAGCGCTTCTGCTTCTCTCCTAAAACAAGTAGCCCAGAGACAGGCTAAACTGCCATCACCAGCAACAGATGGTCCCTCTAAGCTCAGGACGTAATGTTAAGATGAAAAGGTGTATTCCACCCACAAATTAGAATGCAGCTGCATACGAATCCAGCTGTTTCCGATTAAATTTGCATTGTTTACCACAGCCTCAAAATAAACTCATTCATAAGTCAATCAACTCACTGATCATGTATTATATTAAAATGATACATATAGCTAACACTGTACACATTCAATATGTTTATCTCATTTCAATATTATATTTGATAAAAATAAACACATAAAAGTATACATATCTTAAACGCATCTGCTGGCTCCTAATGTATTTTAAGACTCAGGGTTTGGAAATTCAGCAAAAAGGGATTAATTCACAGAAACTGCAGCACATAAAATATGCATTTCATTCAACGGGCATGCTACAGCCTGGGACATCTCTTTCATATCCATTGGTTTCTGAATTGACAGTGAGGCAGTCTTGTAAAATTCCCCACGGTGGACAGAATAGGCAAAAAAAATGCGTATTCCACACAAACAGAAATGATCCCTTCTCTGACATCCCAAAGACAGAAGGTGATGCCATAGGCATGAAAACTGTATGTTAATGGCTAGGAAACTAGGAAAATAAAAGCAAGAATGATCAGCATTGGTTACGCAACCCATTTTTACATAACCAGTTTCCTAGGAGCAGACAGCTTGAGCTCTTTGATGCCTCTGCTTTGCTTCGAGGACTCAAGGGAGCAACACAATTTTGCAAACCTTTCCCCAAAAGGCAGACGTTGACCCTAGCACCAAAGTGCAGGCGCAGAACGGGCGGATAAGGCAGAGCCGCGGCGGGTGCAGAGAGCAGCGTGGCGGGGCGCTCCCTGGGCACGTGCCAGGCCACGCCGGGGCTGCGGCAGCCGTGAGCTCAGCTGCTGTCACCCCCTCAGCAGCTGCCGCTAAGAGGATTCCCTTTTCCCTGCCGTGTGTTGGGGAAAACGCAGCCTCTGCGGCTCCCAGCACTGCAGTTCGCAGCAGCAGAAAGGAGGGGACTGGGACTGATTGAGCCCAGGGCATGGCTGTCCCCAAGACGGTCCCTTATTTCCCAGCTAGTGCCGCTCCGTCCCTGCCAGGCCTGGTGCCCAGAGAGCCCTGTCCGCATGCAGCACCTGTGAGGACTGTCCCCATGGCTGGTTGTCCCACCACCGCTCTGGGTGACCGTGCGGCTGCTCCGGACGGTCCCGATGGCCACGACACAAGGGAGCAGCCCGCAGGGATCCTGAGGAAGTGCCTATGGGCTAAAGGTGTCTCAGCCTGCGCAGAGCGATGGCTCCAGGTGAGCACCGAGGACAGGGCTGGGGCTTGGGGAACAAGGCTCAGCTGCAGCAGTCGTGCTCGGAGCTCTGCTGGCACCAGCTGAGCTAAGGGCATCTCCCGGCTGTGATAACCAAAACCTCTTCAGTGTCTGCACTGGGCACCCCTCACTGCCCGAGGCAGCAAAATGAGGCATTGGGAAGCTGGTCTCTAAACCATCCAAAACTCATCTGAAATTTAAGAAAAAAAAAAATCTTGGAACACGAAGCCCATCTACCGAAGGGGTCATTTCTGCAGTCAGGCCAGTGCACAACTGTGAAACATTCAGGGCAAACAGGACCGCAATGACAGGCTCCAGCGGATACAGCCGCATCCAGACTGCCCACGACAAAACCCAGCCTCTTGAGGCACCCACGCAGGAGGTTTAGAGAGTCCTCAGAATGAGGAGGGGAATGAAAAAGTGTTTGAACAGGGTATGCAGTTTTAATCCATATCTGACTTCATAATAGCAGAAAATTATATAGCTTGGCATGGGTACGGACAACGTAGATCCAGGCTTCTCCATGCAGGATCCTGATTTGTAGCCTGATTTGTCTGGACGAAGCAGCTGGTGCTGCAGCTGCCAGGCGAGAGCAGGCAGCCCACGCAGGCCCCTTGCAGGGCCAGCCTGTTCTCCATGTCCTTGCATTGCCCATCAGGTGACACGTGCATTAAAAGTGGTTGCTAAATGTGAGAGAAGAGCTGTACAATCAGTTCTGTGGATTGCTGCTGTAGAAGACAAACATAATGTCTCATTGCATCCCTGCGGCACCCTGCGATTCACATGGCTACACGAGGCTGCTTATGAGAGCAGTGGAAATGCAGTCTCCAAAAGAGAACCTCACGGGAGGGGAGTCACCATCATCTTAGCTCTAAAACTTTTTGTTAGGTTCTGTTGATTTCTATCTTAAAGCTTTAAAATCTGGTAAGGAAGTTCTCCAGAAGAAAGCTAATGTTAGGAGAGAGTTCAGCCAGCAGTGAACTGCAAAATAGGCTGCAAAGGAACAGTCCCGGGAGGAAAGGGCTGGCGGTGGAAGGATAACAGGTGTTTGCAAAGACAGACGTCCCCAACAGCTGCACACGCCGCCTCGGGGCTGTTCCCGGAGAGCATCTGGCAGGCAAACGCTTGGCTCTTCCGGAGGGACCACGCACTAGTGAGTGGTTGAACCTCTGGCCACAGACGCTGTCTAGGGCATCTGCTCTTCACTAAGGCAGTGATGCGACTGGCAAAAGCAGAGTGCAAGTCTGAGGCTAATCTTCCCTGCTGAGTTTTCAAATGCTCCTCCTTATTTTAATGTACCGGATTCTGCTGAAACCAAACTCAAAGCCACCTCCTGGTAGACTTTGACCCACCCCTCCGCTGAACTAAACTGATATATGAATATCAGCACATGTACTTATGGTGTCTTCCTCCTTCATTTACAGTAGCAGGTGGTAGTCAGAAGAAACAGAGGTTTAAAATCTTGCTAAATTTTATGTCTAAAATTCTAAAAAAAAAAAGAATATTGTTCTAAAACATTCCTTGGAGACACTGAAGGGAAGTGGTGAGATTGAACGAGTGTCTGATCACCTAAATCTGCAAGAGAATTCAGGTAACACTGGTTTATAAGCGCATTCCTACTTCCTTGCCAGGATTCAAACATAGCACTTGAGGAGTCCCCCTCACACTGACACAAACGCTGGTGATGATCGTTTCAAACAGAGCTGCAACCCTGTTGGGCAGCGGTGCCACGGGTTGCTCAGTGACGGCTTCTGCCTCATATTCAGGATCATGGTCATGCTCCTGATCTGCACAGGGAAGGCTCCCAGCCCAGCTCCACTCCTTCCAACACCAGCTCCTTCACCACCCCCAGATGCTCGTTCTGGAGATAATACACAGAAAAGAACCAAGTCTGCAATTATTTCGCATTTGCACTGAATCACTGCCCAGAGTCTAAGCAAAATCATAAGCTGGGAAAAACAACTTAGGAAATATCCCACTGCAGGAAGGTGCTGGCAGAGAAAGGAGGGAGTGATGCAAACTGGAGTTTGCAGTCTGAACCCTTTGCTCCATGCAAATTGAGAACTGACTGTGCAGGAGGCTGGGAGAGGACCTGGGGATGTCCCACCCATGGCTTTCCCCAGTGGATGCGCCTGCCAGGACAAGGGCTCTCGGCCACTGCAGGAAGCAGCACAGCTCTTCAGTCCTTCCCACTGAATCTGTTCTTATGGTCCTAGTGCCAGTGGTACCAAATCCACAATACTGTCTTTTCTAGAACATTTATTCCCTAGGTGAAGGGACCTTTCCCACATCTATCTCCACTTAGATACTTCCTACAAAGAATAAGGACTCTTGGAAATGCTCACACCACTTGCTTAAACATATCACCATTTAGCACACAACAAAGAAATAGAAGTCAGGTTGGTACTCAAGTTTAAAGGAACTGAGGCCCTTCAGAGACCTGCAATGAATAAAACCAGCAAAAGGGAAAATATGGAGCCTCATTCCACACCACACTTCCTAGAGCAAAAAGCATACACAGACATACAAGATTTAAGCAACTTCATACAACATTTTCCATGTTTGGTAGGAAAAACCTCTCATGACATCTGTTTTTTAGCTGTTTTTATCTATAGAGTGATAGAGCACAGATTTAAACATCTTTTTACTCAACCCTACCAACCCAGTTTCTTATTTCATTCCTTAATTTGTGGATGAAAGACCACATCACTGCTGATTGCTAATACCTGCTGTGCTCCTCTGGCCCAGCCCAAGTTCAGCTGGACGGGCAGCGTGCTCAGAAAGTGCAGACGAGACTGCGGAGCAGGGGAATATTTCCCCTTCTGCCCTTTGCATTAGGAAGCACGTGGCGCTCTCTCCTCTTCGGAGGGGAGGGAAGGACACCACATATGAACTAAGTGCACGTGGCGCTCTCTCCTCTTCGGAGGGGAGGGAAGGACACCACATACGAACTAAGTGCTTGCAGTAACTGGTTTTGCTCAGAAATAAGCTGGGAAATCAACAGTTCTGCATTAAAGGTAGAAAGCCATATAGAGATGGTAGAAGAGCTCAGGTTTATATACAAACAGGTGGCTCCTTTATGACCGCCTGAAATCAGCTCTTTACAGACGAGACTTATTTCTGAGCCGCTTAGTTTCAGCGGCACTAAATGTTATTTCATTTTGTTATTTGTAAAAATCAATGAATTTAAAATGCTATGCAGTTAGAAATGATGTTAACCATTCTCTTTTCTTGTTCTTTTCCTTCCCAGCCCTCTTATTGAAAAACTAGATTTCATTTAATAAAACCAATTTATTTCCCCCCGCCTGTTGAGCAAGCAAAAAGCTGTATGCAATTCCCAGCAGTGACTCTGAGGCTCCACTGCTTCCTAGCCCCCTCGCTCCCCATTTCTGAGCAAGCCAATCCATCTCCTCCTTTAAGTTCTCATTAGCAGCCACCGCACACAAAGCCTCTAGGAAAGCCCAAAGAGATGGGAATTGCTTCTCCTCCCACAACAGGAGCTGCTTTTGTCCTATCCAACATCTGCAAATATGCAACTGGTGGTGTCACATTTAATCCTCCCAAACCAGAGTGGCAAAGAATATAGAAAGTTAGAGCCACCTCAGTTTACTGATGTCAGTACCTTATTTTTCGCTCTATTACAAAAGTTATTGCCAAAAAATGTCTGTGTAGAACAGCCCTAGAATAATAATAATTCGCAATACAAACCAATGAGACCCAGAATAAAGCTTTAGAATAAATTGTAATGAGAACCTGAAACTGAAGGGCAAATGAAAAATAAAGTCATCACCTAAAGCTATGCACAGCCCAAGGCATGTCTAAAAAAGATTGCTGTGAAATAAAATTATTTTACTATCAAAAACCATCGAGATTGTATAGGCATCATAAATTTCAGCTCAAACCCCCAGTGTGCCTATCTGAAGAAGGAGAATTGAATGTCTCTACGAATTCTACAGTTTTGGGGGGCTGAAGATCTCAAAAAAATGAAAACACAGGTCAGTTGGATAAAGCCCAAACTTAACAACACCTCACAGGAAAACAAACAAACAAAAAATGACAACAACAACAACACCCACATACTGATTTTCATGACAATTTGAAATCCTTTTCTTTAGACAATTTCTCCTATAATAAAGGAGGAAGTGATTAAAGATAGAATTTTAATCTGAGATTGTAATTAAAATAACATTCATGGCCTTTTGACTTTAAGCTGACCCACAAGCTGCCCTGTATATGTGTAACTTTATTCCAGATACTTTTGCCGTGAAATCCCCAGGGCCACTTAGGTATCCAAAATGAGCTGCGATGAGCTCCCAGCACTGGGACCTACAAATTAAATCTAGAAATAAACACATTATCTGCTTTGAAATAAACTCATAACATTATTCATCTGCGGTGGAAATGTATCCAGTATCCCAGTCTCAATCAATTCCTGGCCTTCAGCTAGTAACAGAAATGCCACCTTTGAAATGCCACAAAAGAAGTAATTATTGCAGTGTTGAAGACTACCTGCGAATATGTTCATGAAATATTGCAGCAAACCTTCCTTCCATCTTTCCTTTACTAAAAGGTGCTTGATCAGAAGCCAGCAAATAAATTGAACAACTTTTCAACGTGTCTCAAGTGCAGACGCACTTGCTATTTATTTATCTCTTCTACAGATATTCCATCTGAAGGCTGGGAAGGAACAGATCATGCTTCAGGGAAGCCGTTAGCAATTCTGACTATTATTTCTTAATTCTAATAACACAAAAGAGATTCGGAGAGGGATCGGTTAGTGCCAGCCTTGTGAAGCCCCTGGGCCGCGCACGCCGGGCAACGCCGCAACGAGCAGCTTCGTCCACCCGCTCCTGGGAGCCACTGGCACCGCGATGGCCTCAGAGCAGCCCTTGAATTCTGCCTCCTGATGGCACAAAACGGGTATTTCTGTCAGTTCTCTAAACCAAAGGCTTTCCAAGATAGGAGCATATCAAATGAGCAGAACGGCACTATTTTGTTTTCTTTGCAGACCTTCAAATGTGCTACATCCTTAACTGATTCCAATAAGCCGCCTGTTGTGTTTGGAGAATAAGTGTTGCTATTAATGAGCTGCTTCAGGAATAAGAATCCCCAAATCTTTCCTTTTTTTTTTTTTTTTGTGCAGAATAATGCCAAACTTAAACCATTTTCTGGAGGGGACTGAATTGCTGAATTTTTCATTGGCATTGCTGGGCTTCAATAGGAAAAGAGAGAGGAACAAATGTTTGTGATTATCGCTCCTATTTCTGAGCAGATATATTGAGCTGTGTTCAGTCAACTAACCTTATGATCCTCACATCAAATTCAACAGCACATTTATGTCTGGGACAACAAACTCTCCCAGGAAACTCGCAAACAAAGGGGGGATCAGAAAGCACTCAAAGATGTTCATATTTGCCTTTTTATGTGAGTGTGTTGCTGTTCCTGCTTTTTTCCCTTTAAATTAGCACTTTAGCTACCACAGTCAATGTGCTTAAGCAGCACTACTTAATTTAGCTAAACATATAAAGACCCTGCTTGGTTCACTGTGATTTGCAATTTAACAATACATATGCAAATGAAATTAGGGCTGGCAAAAATAATTATAGTTGCTCTTGGGAGGATTAATAACCAAAGCCTGCTCTGCTTATGCTGAGGTTTAATTTAATTCTGTTGCATGTATTAAATGAAGAAACTAATTCTGTGTTCAATATTGTGTTTGGCAGTTAATATGCACTCACATGAATACATATTTATTTAGATGAAGTGAAAAGGATTGTGTGGAGATACTATCGCGTGGCTCAAAAATACAAACAGTGATTAGCTGCTGGGTGAACAGCACGCAGGGGGCTTTATCCTCGATATGCCCCAGACCTGACAGTCATCACTGGGAAGCAGTTAAGATCAACTTAGTGCTCCTAAGTGCACTAGAACGTGTAAGCTGCTCACAGGGCTAGGGGAGCGAGCCCCCGCCACAGGACATTAGTGTTTAATAGATGTCCCCCTCGCGGCCAGCACGTGTGGTGCTGCCTAGGTGCAAGGCACCGTCCTGCTGGCCCACGTGCACACCTGGACCCGTGTTAGGAGGACACCGGCCCCAGCGCATGGAAGGGCAGCAGCACCGTCGTATAAAGACAGGCTGAATGCAGTTCTGCCCCTCGAGGGCTGCGAGGAGCAGCCTCCTCCAGCCGTGGTGAGGACGGAGCCCTGGCAGCGCAGCGGGTCCCCTCCTGACCCTGACACCGAATCCCTGCGTCGGAAGCAGCCCGAAGGTGCCCGGCAGCCTCTGAACAGCGAGGCGCGTTTCAGGGTTACAAGCACCTTGGCAAGATCAAATCCCTTCAAAACCATAATGTAATTATCTGGCTATTTACAAGACTTTCATGAGTTGGATTAACTTTATTGGAGCTAGTGGGTACAACAGCTGTCTTTCAGTTAGGATTAGCATAAATATCAATGGAGCCCCTCATGGTGGTGAAGATCACTAAATCACAGTCAACATGACATTTTTTTAAAAACTCTATTTAACTGGCATTAAATTGTTACAGTTTACCCAAAGTTTCTATGCCTACAGCTGCCAAAGTTTACATGGGTGTTTGCCAAGATGTTTTATGTAATCTATAGCATTTTCAGATTTCATCTGAATGTTATTCCAATTTAATTGGAATGTTACTTCACA
The DNA here is from genome assembly GCA_034781795.1 of Crypturellus tataupa. Lineage (NCBI taxonomy): Eukaryota > Metazoa > Chordata > Aves > Tinamiformes > Tinamidae > Crypturellus > Crypturellus tataupa. The sequence continues at coordinate 1,369,560 of JAWLRI010000629.1, forward strand.
GGAAAACTAGAGAAAAATCACTTCTCATAATGCTATAACACTGTTTTTACTCCAAAGATACATTTAAAGCAACTGAAAAATCACAGGAACAGAGTTTTATTAACCTCATACCAGCAATACCTTGAATCACTGCAGTATGACACGTTTTAAAGAACGTCAAAGACAATGTGTCCTACAGACACCCTCCCTTCCCTGTCATGGGCACCATTTTAAACTTTTAATAAAGTTTAAAATAAAGTTTATATATTTTGAAGTGAAATAAGATATTGCAAAATTTACAAATATAGGACCAGATTTTTTGCATCAGCTTTTATTCTGTGTTGCTGCTACAAATTAATACCAAGATAATAGTGATTAATTCATGCCTCCACATCCTAGAAATCATCTATTCATGCTACAAATAACACCTATCCTACTTAATCCAATTTCATGTTAACCTTCATATTAATTCACATTCCCTGCATTTATATTTCTTTAAATCACATTAAATTTAATATTTCTTCCTACCTTCCTCATTTAAATGAAAAGACATCTTGAAAAGACACTTTAAAAGGAATAGAGGTCAACAATATGAATCCACTTCGATTTTACATTCTTAACACCATACGTAGAGTTTTGTACTTAGTTATAAGCAGTACACTTACATAATTTGGGAATTAAACTTTTAACAAAAAAAAGTGTAAAAACTACACAGAACTAAATAACCTAAGGGAAAAAAAAAAAAAGATTTCCTATGCAATCCTGAATTAACTGAATGTGAAATACCACTTTTGGAAGTGTGGTTAAATCTCCTTAAACTCTTCAGTTAAACAAACATGGCTTAAACATCAGCTTATTCCTAAATATTCAGCAATACCAGTGGTAAGTGATGATATGTTGTTTGAATCAACTTTGAAGACAAAAATAATTTATGTAAAGGACAAATGCTTAAATACATGGGTGGCACAGGTACAAGCTCATTAAATTTTAAAAGTTGTCTCAGGCACAAACTACTCCTGTCTGCCTTTAATTTGACTGACTTGCAGATGGGCATGGAAATTCTGAGACAGTCACTGATTTTTATTCTCATTTTTTATATGTGCACTGACTAATTGTGCTAAGGAGAATAAATCCAGAATGATGGTAATTATCCATGTGCAAAATTGGTTTTTGCAGGAACTAGCGCTTTCGGGTTTCTAATCGGGATGTGGCGCTGACTGACATTTAATGTCACTCGGCCACACGGGGCTGCAGCTCCGCGCCCCAAGGAAGTAGCCCCGTTGCTTCCTACTGCCCCTGGCCCCTGGCCCTGGCCCCTCTCAGCACCCGCTTGGCTCCTGGTCCCAAGGCTCAGGGAAGCAGCGTGTCTTCTGCAAATGCTTGTCCCAAAGCCAGGGCTGGGCACAGTCCTGTTGCTTCTTCCTTCCTCACGTTACGTCTACGCCCTTCTTAAGCCTCAAGTAAATCCTACTGAGCCATGCTTACACGTAGGTTAATACCAAAGAAAGAGGAAAAGGCCAATAACTTTGCAACTGCCTTATTCTTAGGGGATTAATTCTGTCAGTGCAAAAGATAGAGACTCCTTTCACAACTCATTTTAGTATAGGTATTTGCCTTGCTTTCATTAGTAATATAGAGCAACTTAGGTATTCACTGAGGACCCATTAGTTATAACAAATTGAAATTATCTTTTGTTTTAGCTTTCTAGTTTTATCAAACTATAAATCTGCCCCTCTAGTTTGTTGACTATTTTTTAATTTTTCGTGATAAAATGTTTTATTCACTTTCATGTTTAACGCTAAAACTTTAGAGAATCATTTTCATTATTTTCTACCTGTTGCAAGGCAGCAGCTTTATTTGACTGTTTACTATAATCTCAATAATAGCAGTGCTTAGTGTGTTTCGAAGGGTTCCATTAGTTTTATTTATTTGCTTATCAAACTCACCTCCATGAAAGCTAGCTTTCCACATTTGTAAGTGCAATTTTACATTATAAATTAAGACTTTATCACTTAGCTTTTCAGACTTTTAACCAAAGCATCAATAGTTTTTGCTTCTGGATAGATGGAAATTCCACATCTAGCTGTGAATATAGCAAAATAAAGTGGCCACAGCTGCCTAGAGAAAGACATACACCATGATGCAACAGCCAGAGTGTTCAAAGTGCTGGACTAAACACTTCAAGAACCATCGTGTGATCTTGCCCTGGTATGAAACAGACTAGAAAGCCAGGTGAGTAAGAGAAGACTGCAGTTTGTACAGTCTGTTCATATCAAAAATGGCCCTGGACACCCAAGACAGCGTAAAAGGGCCCCGCTAGGTGCTTGTTTTGCTGGATACCCGTGTGTCTCACGGCACTTGCACAGAGCAGCAACTACGGCACGAGCCCTTGTCTGCTGGGCTGCGCCACTGAGGAGACCCATGCTAGGAAACCATGTGTGATTTAATGCTGCCTTTTAACTGCAATAGGATTATTCCCTTAAAGCATAAAAGAAGAAAAAATAGATTTAATGAAGATACTGAAGTAAACTGGAATATGAATATAATTGATTATGGTAACCAAGAAAGGCATTAGTGTCACAGGATTATGGCCTTTTTTAGTACCTTATTAAAATAGTCAGCATGAGTATGAAAATTTTCATGAATGTCTTGCCACATAAATAATTGGACCATTACTTTTATACACTGTACACTATATAAAATGTTAATAAGCTTCTAAAATAGTGCTACATTATAGGAACAGATTTTATATTCCATAAAATATTTGGAACTAAATTATACAGCACATTTTTGATATACTTTTCTTTCTAAAGAGAATACGAGCAAAGGGGGACAGAGAACCATTGCTATCAACATTCTACTTCTTACAAATAATTCAACATATTTATTTATTAGAATTTCCACTAACTTCATGAAAGACCCACTGTACTTGCTCTGAAATGCCCTGACCTATTACAAATGCCATAACTGCTTCTTCTAAAACATTGACTACATTATTCAGCAAATGCCACCTAAAAAATGACCCAAGCAAGAGAAGCCACCCTATCCTTCTGTCTGCACTTGCTGTAACTGCATGAACTTTCTGCATCTGATGTCAACAGCCCAGGCAGGGAAACCTTGCTGATATGAAGGGCTATGACCTGAAAACCACAGCCAAGAGTTGTGCAACTGCAACTACAGAGACAAGAAAATGCTAAGGTAGTACCTGAAAACTAGTTCAGAGATCTGACTTCATAGTGATCAAGGGAGCATCCACATAAATGACTCTTTTCTACATGATGCATCATATATTAAAGGCAGAAGAACTATGTTTGTATTTATAGCATATAGAAGATTGCTATAGAAGGGATGGGATAAAGGCCACAGGATGTTCTTTTGAGAGAGTAAATCCAATTTTGCTGATTGTGTAGAATGAGGGAGGCTTAATTAGGTAGAGGAAAAGATTTCCAAGAAATAAAAATGTCTTTCTTCTGAGTCAAAGCTCATCCCAGATATTACCAAGACCAGCAACAAGCTAGACTACTCTTCACTATCATGATATGCATGCTAATGAATTGCACGCATGAATTGCATGCTGATGAATTTCATGTGAAAATGAATGATCCTCATATAAAATAAAGGCAAAAGATGCACAGATATGATTTTTCATCAGATTTCAACAAAACAGGACAACTTCAGCAAAACGAGGCTCATTTCCTGCAGGGTACTGCAAAATTCATCAGACTGACAGGGTTTTCTAAAAGGCTACAAAATAACAAAGAATAGGTCATGACACAAAAGACAGGTAGGTCACTTGTTACACTCTCCTTTCACAAGCGGGAAGCCAAAGGTTAAGAGACTAATCCAAGCCAAGCAAGCACAGCGAGCCCGAGGCAGGGCCTGCAACAGAATTCACAGCTTCTGAAACCACCTTCCTGGAAACGTGCTGTTACTCATCACCAAAGCGTTTCCTACCAGTAATGCACAAATTATTCTGTACCATCCGTCTGCTCCAAAAGGTCCCCGACAGGCCTGTTAAAGACACCAGCTGACGCAGGTTAAGGGAACTGGAGCAACATGATGAAAGTCAGTATTTCGACCTGCACAGAGGCAGCCCTGACAGCAAAAGGCTGATGAGTGCCAGACTGCAACATGTAGAAGGTAGACGGGCACAGGGCCCATTATTTTTAGGTGTTTAAGGTATCCGTGAGCTGCTCTGCTATAACAACTGTGCAGTGACAGGGACGGGTGACTCTGCAGCGCTGTCACTCGGCCCCACCTACGCAGCACACTGCCAGGTGGAGTCAGCCCCAGAGTTTCAATAGAATGAAACTTACTCAAAATTCTTATTTCACAAGAGGTATTTTTTGTTAAGTAAGAGGAGACATAGACTGGTTCAAAAATAAAATATGTGCTTATGAGAAATCGCCAAAGTGTGAAAGAATTCCAGGTTTAGAGTCTCTCTTGATTCAGCATCTGAAAGTCAATTCAACTTGTCTGGCTCTCCTGAAAGGGTAAATAAATCAGACCGGAGCCGAGAGCAAGACTCAAGCGGTTCCTCCCTGTGATGCAATAATTTAAAGAAACTTTCCAAGGTTGTATTTGTCATTGTGGTTTGATGGAGGAAGATCCATAACCTTTTGAAACCAATGGAAAACTCTGTGTGAACTCAATAACCTTTGAAATAACCCTAAGCTGCTTCAAATCAAACTCTGTGAATTCCAATATCATGTTGAACAAAATCCAAAGAACCTTTTATTCTTCAGAGAATTTCCTACAGGTTCAAAGAATATGTATTTTATTTGGGATGTCTGACAGAAACCACCCATTGCTATAATCTAGGAGCTTCTGTGCATTCATCTATTACCAGTGATATCCCACAAAGGCCATCAACAACCCACCACGTGCTTGACTATCCGCATTTATCAATAAATAAAGCTACTCCACAACTATAAACGCTTACTGGACTTCACCAGTGTTGTGTATTGACCCAGCTTACCACAGGCACATGGGACCAACGAGGAGGAAAGCAACCAGAAAGCAACTTGAAGCAGCCCCTAAGGAACCACTACACCACCTTGGGACCAACTGCCTCAGACTTCTGTAACTTGTGTTACAGAAAGACGTTTAGAATGGGATAAGGCCCAATAAAGGTATATTTATCACCAGCTATTTATTCACGCGAGTTGTACATGAGTAGTTCTTCCTTCCTGCTGCTGCATCTTTAGAGAAGCAGGGTCTGCTAAGGGGCACATGCAACTACGATTTCATCACGTAAGATAGTTCAGATACACGCTTAAAAGTGATGGGTTTTTGTCTTCAGTTCTTCTCTTGAAAAGTAAATACTAACAGTCTCAAAGTCAACATCCTCTAGCTTTTCACAGTAAAATGATATAAGGGTAAGTAGTACATAAACAAAGCATAAATAGGTATATAAATACCAGATTTTCAAAACCAATATCTTCTAGACTTCCAAAGGAACGAGATTAAAAGGGTAAATTGATATTTTTCACAAACAGTAGAGAGCTTGCTATCCAATTTGCCAATAAATAGATTTCTCCATTCAAATTGTGCTGTTCTGTAGCAGTAAAAGAATAAATATCTGTCTGCTTTTAGGTGTACAGTTAACATGGAGCAGGAAAGACAGGGACCGAAGGATTCCCACAGGCAGTCAGTATGTTTGATACTGGCAGACTGGCGGCACACACTTCCAGAGCCGCCTTCTGATATTTCCCTTTATTGTGCTTAAAATCATTCCAGAAGTCCACTCAGGAAACAGGCACTGACACAATTGGTCTTGTTTATATACATATATATGTATACACACACAGACATGTTGCTAAAAACTACTTATGAAAAACAAAAGATTAATAACTACACTGTAGTGAAAATGTATAGCAATGGAGTAAAATGAAGGCTCTTTTACATATGTCTCCCTTGTACCTGCTTACCAGCAACTGAAAAAATAGAAAAGGAAAAAACTTTTCAAGTTTCCTTTACAAAGACTCTGGGCAAGAGCACTCAGAAGAATTTAGTCTTGCATAAATTATTTTATTTATGGTACAGAGAAAATTGAATGTATTCTTGGTAGGATTTTTAGAAGTGCTGAAATTAGGTATTTAGGCATTGAGAAAAGTTTTATACAATTAATACACCATGAAAAGCTTATCTACTTAATTAGATTCAAACAAGTAATGTGAATTGAACTTTAAAAGTTTAGATAAAATGCATTAAACCCTTGTAACTTAATTAAATGTAAACAAAGCACATATGCAGCCTTAATACTGAGCATAATATATGAAAAATGTGCCTAAAATTAAAAGAAATCTAGTGCACCTTGCAACTCCCCTCACACATTTTCAGATCACACTGCATGCTCTCAGAAATGGACTCTTTCTGCATTTTACCCTTACTTGAAACTTTATCCTTGAGACTCAGGTCTAACTATTACTCTATGATACAAAGTTAGGAATTGGAATCTGTATTCCATCTTCATAAAAACTATTTTATCTACTTAACCCTGATGTGAAATTATTTTCATCAAGAAACAGTGAGGGACAAGAACATATTCTTAGAGGTAAGAAATAGCTTTTTTTACAGTCTTAATAGGGTCAGGACGCCACTCTGGAAGTAGCTGCTGCCATTTTTTTTTTTTTCCCCTGCACTTAATGTTGTTACTTGCCTGAGATTGAAACTGCATTTGTTAAACTTTGTTCAGATGTACAGTACCACTGAATATGTTGCAAATACACATTTATGGCATATACAATCTCATGAAAGTAATTCTAACAGAGTGATCTTGAATTTTATAGCAAAAGAAAGGAGGAAAAGGAGGAGAGGAAATACTATTAATAAAGAACTCAATTGCAAATAAATCAAAACCTGAAAATGATGTTTTCGGTACTGCTAGAGGCTCAGCTTCCAGGGTTTTTGTTTGTTTTCACAGACAAGCATGAAAGTCATTCTAGAACAGAATCATCTCATACACTACTCACATCACCTTGAAGGTCAATACCCAAATTTCTCTTTCATTGATGTCGTTCTTGAAGATAACAAAGCCCGAAGGAAGAACTACACTCACAATTGCAAGTGTTGGCCTCCAGCACCTGCTGCCGATTTATACTGCTCTAGCCACATGCTCTTTTCTTTAGTTCCTTCTTTTCTCAGAGAAATGCTCAGTCTGTAACACCCCTGACAAGGCATAAGGAAGCTCCTGTCACCACTGGGCCGGCAGGCACGGCCACCGTTCTGCTGGTGCGAGCGAGGGTTCATCACCCCCGTGCGCTACAGATGGGTGTTGCTGCCCTCCGCCCCAGGGGACACGGGCACCGCAGACCTTCCCGGCAGGAAAGCTGAAGCAATTGCAGCGTGAGGGCAATTGTCACTGCCAAGACACACAATTTTTGCAAGACCTACAAAAGCCATCATGCATGAAGAATAACCTGGACAGATGGAGCACGTACAGCCCTCCAAAACTCACAGTTTCCGTGTCATCTGGTGAACTGCTACTAAAGAAAACTTGGTTATTTGGCTGTTAGAGAGTTAGTTACCTAATTACAGAAGTTCTTTCAGTATGTAAGAAAGTGATAAAGTTTGGGAACAAAAATGAACAAGTGCTCAAGAGCCTGGATTATTGTTTGTTTAGAAAACTGGCAGCCTCCGACTTGTTGCACTTCACTACTTCAGCAGTGCATGCAACTCACACTGCTGAAGGCTAGACTCTTATATCAAGCAGACACGTAACATCTTTCTGACAGTGAGGAATGCAAGTTTACTTTTTTTTTGGTTTGCAGGAGTTGCACAAAATCACCATGTAGTCGTACACGCTGCTTCCATTTGCTGAGTCTATTTGTTCAAAAGGATCATAACCTTGCACACACCTGGCCGGATTTCAGAGGTTAGGATTAGCACAAAGTGGGAGCAACACGAAGGACAAGGACCAAGGGTTTGGGCTAAGTCACACTATAAACAAAGGCATTGCAGGTCTCAGAGAAGAAGTGGCACAGAAGAGAAACCCTACGTCTAAACACCAGCCTTGGAATCACATGCACACTCACAATAGGTTATCAAGTACATTACATTACTCCAGAAAGTCCAGTAATAAACTGAGGCAAACAGGGAGAATCAGGTGCTAGCAATGGCTTAAGGAGTACTGTGCCTACTTGCAAAGCTGTAAAACATTTTTTGAGGGACAAAAAAATAGCAGATTCACGAGCCTCAACAGGAAAAAAAGCGGAAGTCTGCCCCATCAGACTAGTGCTGTAGTTTATAATAGATGCAGGAACCTCTTTTTTACTCTGTAAGTAGCAAAAATCTGAATGAGCAGAAGGACCTTCTGACCTGCCCTTGACTATGAGCCAAACAGCATGCTCTGAACCCCACACAAAGCCTCCCCCAAAGGGGCTTTAGTAGGGGCAGAGCTGGAAGAGCAAATTGTGTGCTGAGTCTAGTAGAGACAGGGAGCATTAACGTGGTACACACTAATGATTCCCTCAATTTCCATCCTATGAGTAATTGAGCAAATTTTACTTAACTGTCCTGAACATACATGACTAATGAACGGCATTTCCAAGAAGTTATTTCTGCCAATGAAGAACCATGTTATACAAATAATTTACAATTTTTATGAATAGTTGCCAATGGCCTTATTGTCAGAGATAACAAGACCCTGCAAATATAATTACTTCCCTGGCAGAGACACATGCTGCTAGCTCAGAAACGTTTGGTGCTTTACTGGAGCTGCTGGTCACAGCTTTGGTGCACGTAAACCAGACCTGAAGGACATGACAGCCCAGCCGCAGACACACACGGTTGAGAAAACGCATCTTCTGCTCTTTAATATGCTTCCCAAAGCAGCAGGCTATTTATCAACATACTCTCAATGTTTTTCTTTCAGCATGGTAACTTGTGGTGAGAAAGGCTCCATGAATATCATTCTGCTCTCAAGACAGGCAACATTATGGTAAGCTCAGGTATTTTGGTTAT
>JAWLRI010000629.1:1378602-1422440 GCA_034781795.1 Crypturellus tataupa
GTGCTAGCATTTTGTCTGCTGCCCAATCCAGTGTGAGCTCCATCCATTTACTCCAGTGAAAGGATATGAAAGTTAACATCGTTACTGAATTTTACAAAATTATACTGAGTTTCATCAACTTAAAGTTGACCTATAATGCAACTGCAGCACTACCCATCCTCCCAACTGCCTAAGGAGAGAGAGAGGCTGTATGGACACCACAACAGGAAAAGCAAATTATCAATCACTTGCCTTTAAAAACATTTAAATAAATGTTTTGTTTCAGCTGTCCACTTCTTACCAAAATTTCATTCCAGCACACTAAGTATCACAGCACCAATGCGAGCCCCGATGCTGTGGGTGCCCAGAATAGTCCTGCCGGATGGAAACCACAAGGATTTGGGCCTTCGTGATACCGAAGCAATACTGGTGATTTGGTTCTTAATCATTACTAGCTCCTAGTTAAAGGATCTTTACAGTTGTAAATCACACCGTGCGAGCACATGGTCTAGAAATTCACTGCTTGTCACGTTTATGTCTGTAATGGCACAGTTCATTGCCCTTGTATAGGGCAGGGGGATGTGTTAAGTGTATCACAAAGCGTCTTCGCCATAATGTAAAAATTCCCAAGTAACTTAATGGAAGCCAAGTAATAAAATAGGAAAGTTACTAACCAGTAACATCTTAAAATTTAACTTCATAAAGAAATTACTACACTTCACCGAGGAAAAATATATCCACATATTAGACATCTCATGCATTAATAGTTTTCTCTACTCAGGAACTACTTGCAATATTTTACAGATTGCAGTTTTGTAATTATAAAGCATTATAACCAAATGGAACAGTGACAAGCCTTTTGGAGAAGTATTTACTCAGAGAAATATATTGAAACAGGATTATAAAACACCATGGTATAAGACTTTAGCTCTTCAAATTATTATTTCATGCAATGCACTGCTGAGGATTTTTTGATTTGTTCCTTTAAAATATGCTTTGACACAGCATCAGAGCAGAAGCTTCTAGTGATCTGTGAAAAATCAGTCAGCATATTTTAAATAGATAGGCCTAATAGTTTTGAAACTCACATACTGGGTCAAACTGAATTTATAGCTACGCATGCAAGTACTACCCTGGTAAGTGAGAGCAAAGTTTGCCTTTTGAATTCCAAATGAAATATCCTTAATGTGAGGATGATACATAAAATTTTCAGACTACTACAACACTTAAATCCCTTTTCAAAGCGACGCAGGCATTGGGGAAAGGAGCTTCTACCCAATTTCACAGCCGTTTAGCTACCTGCGGACATGCCTGTGCTGCAAAGCAGAGCGGGGCTCGCAGCCGCCCCACGCCAGAGCCTGCAGCCCCGGTGACAGCAGGGCCCCCGCACCAGCTAGACCACCCACAGCCGCATCACGGGGACACAGCCCTGGGCTTTAGCTGCCCCACGTGCAGCTTCGTGCTCCCCCTTGGGCTCCAGCACCAGCTCAGGTCTGTCTGAACCTGCCCCTGGGGACACCAGCACTGGTGCTGGCTCCTGAGCTACCTGCAGAGTCCCCAGCAAAAACAAAAGTTGCTGATTTCCCCAGTCTTTTGGGATCAGGCTTTGGGTACTTCTGAAACAGGAGTGTTATTGCTGGTCTTCAGTCTTCCAGCATGTCTCCCTGTATCACAAAACCTGACCTAGGATGCCAATAGCTCTAAGCAATATTTAGGGATGAGGAGCCCAAGCCCTTTTGGGCATCACAGCGGCTGCAGCACAAAGGTCTGGCCACACTCACCCCACAAAGCCTGGTCTTCTGCATGGGAATTAAATGGGATGTCACAGCACTTCACAATCAGTTTTCTCCTATTGCTCTGAAATTCTCACTTGCCATTACTTATGTCCATATTTGATTTGCTTCCATTGCAAGGGAGGTCTCCTCTCAAGTTTTATGTGTAAAGAATATTTAATAAAGTTGCTCTTTGCAAATAACCTTAAAAGAGAAGGAAAACAAGGCAGTTCTCACAATACCAGTTTAAATTAGAACAGTATTTTCTAAAACATATAACTCAAGGCAAAAAAAAAAAAATCTGGATGCTGCTTTGAAAGGAGCATTATATTTTTCCTCATAGTTGCTTAGATTGATGCCATACAGAAAAATAGTCCCACAGTCAATTTCTCCTCACAGCAGTAGGTGGATACAGATGGCAGGAACAAACACAACTTCTACCTGTGCACACGGGAACAGCATTGCCCTCCCCCTTTGGGTAAAGGTTAAGGGAAATTGCATGTAGACTGAGCTAATAGCTTTTAATGAGGTTCATTGCATTCATGACATTTATGGACATGAACTATTTTTTAAGCTAAGACATCCTGCAATGCACGAATTTGTTTCCTTTACTTACATGAAGAGTCGGGATACATCAAAGCTCTCTGCAGATGGAAATAAAATCACACTGGGATTTCAATAGCAAGATGAAAAGCTAAATGAGATGCAGTTCCTTCATGGAGGACGACAACAGTGTGTTGCACCCTGCTACTCAGCTTTCAAAAACAGACCATTTTGACCTTAAATTCATGCATTTATCTACAACTTAAGCCCAGAAATAACCTCTCTGCGTACTCTGTCATGTATATGATTAAGGGTGGGATCTTGTGAAGAGCAGGCAGGACCTCCGTCTGTGCATTGCCTCTGGAAGGCAACTGCACTGCAACAAACAGCATCAAAGGCAGCAGCAAGTCAGAACTCTGATTTCTCCGCAAATTTCCATGCACACAAATCAACTTCTCTTAAATTATGTTAAGAAAAAAAACCACTAGAAATAGCAGGGAGGAAGAGGGAAAAGGCATCAATCTGTTGGCCGTTCAGTAACTTCTCCATTCAGAAACAATCTCCACGGCACTTCAGGAAGTTTAAACAGTGATCACTTGCCCAGCAAGAGCTCCATGCAAAAACATGGGACTACGTAAGAGGGCTGACTTGCATGTAACCTTTGAACCTTTTTCTCATGGAAATTCTACCAATCCAAAGCACACGAGAAAAGGAGATTTATTAAAAATTCTGAGTACATTAAGTGCATCCCTGTAAATGTGACTTCAACTGGTATACACTGACCACAAACACCACTGTCCGCACAGCACGATGCGCAGCTGCACAGATGGGTTGTTAAGACAGACATCTCTGCAGGGTATCGACATTGTCTAAACTGCACGAATCACAGCTGGTCTTAAATTACAAGTCCCTCAGAACAAAAAGGACCATGTTTCATGACTAATGAAATAATATATCAAATATGCACAAATATGTATGCACAAAACGTTCCTAAAACGGATGTGTCATTTATGTAATTATGGCTTATAAACAAACACCTTCCCGTGGTACACTGTCTTCTATCATAAAATCTTTTTCTCATTCTTCTAATGTAGTTCCAAAGAATATAATGCAAAAATGAAGGAAAAAACGCAGGAAGAACGCTTTCAGAAGCGCAGGTTTCCTCGCTCTTTTCAAGGAGAAGCTACTTCATACTTCAAGCACTAGTAGTTCAAACACCACCATTACCATGACCCCACCATTAGTGCTCATGGAATTATTAAAAGAAAAGTGCCAATATGCACAACCACCCCTAATGCCACAGTGTGAGCGGCTTGTGGAGCCCCTCCGCTGCTCCGGCTAACGGAGCACCGAGCGCCGCAGCCCGGCAGAGCCCTGGAGCCTCTTCCAGCCCCGTGAAGGGAGAACAAGAGGAGACCTAGAAATCATGTCTAACCATATCGCTGCGATCTCCTGTAAGCAGTATCTTGTTCTGGCAGTTTAGGCTGCAACTGACTCATTCTCCCTTCCCTGCCACAAACTGATTTTCATGTGCACTTAATCTTCTGTACATGGTTTGACTCGGAAAATCAGTTAACAAGCTAGACAGATTTCTGGAAACACTGGCTGACCTGTTGGCAAGAACAGGGACAGAATAAGCTTCAGGCTTCCAAACAAACTCAAGCCACAAGAGCCTGCAGTAGAGATATTCACTGCAGATGTGTCCTACTGCTTCTGCTGTCTGCACAGGCATCAGCAAACACTCCTTTCTAGGCATATATCCTTGCCAAGAAAGTTATAGTAAATTAATAGTAAACAAAAAGTTACAAGTGTAGAAAGGCCATTCCATTTCACTGTAGGCTATACTTTACAACAAACAGCACATATATTCTCATTTTGCTTCAGCCTTTTGTCCTAGCACTAACCATTATGAGCAGTCATGGATGATATGATGGAAATTTCTTGCAAATCTAAAAGCAGGTTTGCACCGACTTCTGAGTATATATATGCTTTCTTTTGCCATTTGCATCAGACCATAACCACTGCACTTGGTCATTAGTTTCAGTGCGTGTCATAGGAACTGCCTTACATTGCTGCTCTCTATCAGAGCAATTCAGGGAGTCACTTGAAGCACTTGCTTAATTTTAGCCTAACCTAAGACGTGCATTAAACTTCCTACCCAAAATCTCAAATAATTTGAGATCTTCAACAGTTTAATAGTCTTACAGGAGCTAATTATATCACAGTATTCTGAAAAACAGTAAAATGCAAAAATGGTACTTCAGAACTGAAGAATTAAACCCAGACTACACAAATCAGACTGCTTACTCTTTTTAGCCAGCACTGATCAATACTAAAACACTAGAGTTTCAGAAGATAGATTTTGGCGAGCGTAGCCCAGCTGATCTCAGCTCTGCCCGTTCCTGCAGGGTACTGGCCAGCACAGGAGTCCACATCTGTGCTCTGCCTGTGCTGAGCTTTGCAGTGCCCGCAGCCTTTATCATCTCTGTTTAGACCCTTTGGTCTGGGTGAGTCACTTCACCATTTTGGATTTTTACTGCCATTCTGGACCTTTCCGCTCTGCTAAGTCTTAGTCATTGTGTGGCTTCTGCAGTGTAGTTCAGCTGGACCTTCTAATTCATTGCAGAAGTCTTTGCTCTACCACCATCTCCTTTTCCCTCCTGTTGTTTTTTTGTTTCAGAAACTTCCCCAATCTCTTCTTTCCTGCCAGCAGAGCAGATTTCTGCTCAATATTCATTGTATCCTTCTGGGCATCTTGTGATATACCCACAGCATCTTCCTTCCCACTTCACTGCATTAGAAATTTGGCCCCCAATGCAGCTACCCAAGTTTACCCCACTCAGGCTTGTCCCTCACCCAAAGTCTTATCAGGAGAATTAAGAACATGCAGCTCATACTTAGCATTAAGCACAGCTCCCTAGCTCTCTTTTCCATTCTCTCCTGTTTAAATAACAATTATGTATGTGCCAGATGTCCTGTGAAGAGTAATTGATGTCTGTAACAGGTTTCAAATGAAAGGCAGTATGCGAGCGTTAGGTAAACCATTATTCTTATCGTTCATCTAATCTCATAACACCATTATTTGCTTTCCTAGGAATGCTGGCCGTCCTCTCCCAGTTAAGTATTCATCACAGGGAATAATGCAATTATGCTGACACAACTTTCCTCTTCTCCCTTGCCTAGCATTTAAACTATATGCAGAGTGCAAAACTGAAAAGCTGCTTCTCAGATCCCTCCCTCTTCATAGTAAAAAGCACTCATGAGGTGAACTGGGTCTAGAAAGTAGCACAGGACTGATATCTGATTTGTGCATGAACTCAAGGCACAGAAGAGTGTTAGCAAGAAAATTAAAAATAATAAAAGGAAGGAAGGAAGGAACAAGAGTGAGCAAGAGCACTGGATTTCAGAAATACAGCAGTCTGACTCAAACACCCATAAAGCCCAATCTTCTGATTGACTCTGGAGACCTTCAACCACCTGTAAAACACAAGCCTCAGAAGGACCATCAAAAATACCTGAATTTATCAGACTGCCTTGTGGTATTCCTGCCTTCACCCTTCAGGCACAAGAACTGGAAACTTTTTGTTTCCAGACAGAAGAGTACTCTAACAGAAGCTCATAATTAAAGAAACAGCAGAGATGTTCATAGGGGCATTCTAGGCAATATCTAACTAGATTGAAGCATTTCATCCTTAGTTTTCATTCATGAAGCCAACTGATAGGCAGGTGCAAAGCAACTGGAGTGGGAGATGTCCTTACTTAAACAGGAGCTGAATATGACCCATCCATCATGAGTTTCAAACTACAAGTTACTATAGTACAAATGCTGCTCTGTTATGTCCATACCTCTTTTAGACTGAGTAAGTGCCATCTGATCTTATACAGGATTTTCCCTACGTAGGACAAATCCACTAACTTTGAGAAATTAAAAAAGACTCACAGTCAGCCTATGATGAATACCAAGTCACAAGAGGTCAAACATCCTGCTTTCATGCTGTCATTTCCAGTGACGTTTTGCATTTGATCCTACGTAATTGCACTGTGCTTTTTCCCAGGTGTAGCAGTTAGCATGTCTTTACAGAGATTTATGGGTTGCTCACTCTTTGCAGAACTCAGAGACTAACATCACCTCGTGAGACCTCCATACCAACATGAGAATTGTCAGAAAAGCAACGAGGACAATATTTTTAAAGTGGGAGGCAAATATCTGACTCTTCTGAGCCAGAAATTAGAGATCTGAGAGTGTTTGATCCATCTTTCTGCCACACCATTCTTTTAGCTCTTCCTTCCAAAGTGCAAGGATACAGTTTAATATCATCTCTAGTGCTGTGTTCAGTCAAGAGAAAGCACCACAAAGGATGAGACTTTTCTAATAGACCTCACAGCGAGAGCAGTCTGAGTTGATTTGTTCTTCCATTCCATTACTTCTAATTATACCCTCTGCACTTATACGTTGTACATTTAACATTGAACAAATATACTGCAAGGAACACAACTTTTCTTCAGTGATCTGAAAAAACACAAAAACAAAAAAGGAAAGCAAAACAAGCATGAAGGAAAACATTTCTGAGGCTAATGCATTGGAAGAGTTTTCTAACCATGGCAAATTTTGGACTTCGTAACATTGCTAAGGTCAGAGAAAGAACAAGACATTGGATTAAGGACACCCATATATTCTTTATCTACCAAGAAGTCACTGAAAATTGCAGAATTTAGATATTCTGCACAGACTGCTATAGCTAAATGCTTTACAGCCTCTGCCTATTCTCCTTTTGCTTTGTTCCTTTAGCTGCATGAAAGATTTTTTTCAATTCATTAGATACAATAAAATCTTCTAGATGTTTACCACATGCTTAGAAGGAGAAAGTTTACATATCTTACATAAAATGAAACAAATACTATCCTCCACAGTTTTCATTTATTCGATCTGAAATCTAAATCACTCAGAAGAAAGCGTAAACAGCATTAAAATCTATGTTCTTTTCTCTGGAAGAAAATCCATGCTATCTAATTTACTGCACTGTGAGCACCTGCTGTTATACGTTTTTCCCACAGAGAAATGACCAAAAGACATATTATAATGAATTTTGCCTTTGTAAGAGTACCTATGCAGAGGAAAACAGCTATAGAAAGAATCGTGTCCCCAAGACCTGCACATTTACTGAAGCATCTCAGCTGCAAGATGCACGCTCATAGCAGCATGCAGGGTTCAGATCTACCTTCATCCTCCCAGAAACCCAGGAGGGAAGAGGACCCTGAGCAAACAAGATACCTGTGGTGCGAGGGCGGCTCAGAGCCCGACAAAGCCGAGAGCGGAGGGGCTGAGTGTGTTGTAGTTTTCTTCTATAAAACTGAATTTGAAATCCTGTGAAATGATTCCAGGAGAGTGAAAATTAAACTATGTCTTTAGTCATCATATGCAAGAGAGTTCACCTTACTTGATAAAATAGGAGAAACATTAGAAATCTAAAAAAAAAAAAAAAAAAAAAAAGAGGCTCTTTTGCACCCACTTCTGCAAAGACCATTTTCCTAGTCCTCCGATCCTTGGTCATGCCAAGGAACATCAGCAATTCATTTTCATCATTTTGCTCTTTGCAGGCCACTGCAGTCCTTTATGCAGTTAGGGACATGTTTGAAAAAAAAAGAAAGGCAAGCAAAAAAAAGCTGTCTGATGTTAATAGCTTTATGATGCATCTTTCTGGTGGGACAAGATTTGAAGTCAACAAGCATAAATTGCCGAAAGTAGAAAACCAAATTATCCAGCCACAGAAAATGCTGCTACATCCTTTGCATATCTAAAGTCTGCCGAGCAGTACGTATGCTAAGGCTCTCCGTGAGGAGCTTTAATAGAAAGCAGGAGACATTTCAGATGTGTTCAAGAACACTAGCAAAATGCTAAATATGATAGTCCTTTACATAGATTAGCAGTAACCGTTTTGACAATGAATGCCGACTATCTTTTAAATCATGAGGGAAGTATTGAAACCAGATGTCACCAACCCTGGAGCTCTGATTATAGTATTTATTGCCTACAATGCACATGTGATTGCAAGTAAGCATAACAAGAATCCAACATGTAAAGTGAGGATGCTCTTTTTTAATGTTTCTCACTTCACTCAAACTCCATTATCTCTTAGAGAATTATCTTCCCAAAGATGTACACTTCTGAAAGCGCAAATGTCGGCATACAAGCGAATTAATTCAGAGTATGGATGAAATCAAAGACTCTGCACTGCAGATTTCAGAGAAGAACTTGGTTATGAGGTGCATATAATAAGCTTAGCAGTGCTACTAAAATAAAGCACATAAAACATTTACAGCAGATGTATGGCATGCCATTAAAATATCCCACTTCATAAGCTCCATTTGCACCTGTGCTCCCTCTGTCTGACACTAACACCCTTCCATTCTGCTGCTGTTGGAGTAAAGTACTTGATTTATTTTAAATATGTTTATACTATCTTGCTGCAGGCCAAAGATCTTTAGGATTTTCTTTTAGTTACACCAACTAATTTCTGGGGATGCTATTACAAAGATATCCATCTTAATTTACAAACATATGAATTACCATGGAACAGCATGGAAATTAAAGGGGATAAGTAACTTAAGGAAAGTGTTGTTACACTTTGACTGCTCTGCCTGGCATCTGTCTAAATGGAACTGAATCACTTTGCTTCTACCTGTCACACTGTTCACCACATCTCCTCCCCTGCACCTCCTGGGAACGCCGCAATGTGTATTTGCTCCCTTTGCCTCCCCTGGATACTGTCCGATCCCACAAGAGCTCATCTATGCCATGTTTGGCAGTCAGCATCCCTACTGCGGAAAGGTGACCCAGCAGCTCTGGAGCTGCAAGTATTCACTGGTAACAAGAGCCACACAAAGCAGCAAGCAGTTACCTTGCAATAAACCATGGACCGGAATTTACAAACTGCCAGTGGAGCAGTTAATGAGGTTGATAAAACACAGTTCAGAAAGCAGCAATCCTCTGGAAAAATACGGATAGTGGACAGCAAAGTAGGCAGCAGTATCTCATCTCAAGCCAGGCATCTTCAGGAAAGCATCTGATGGGCACTTTTAAGAGTCTTTAACTCAAAATGTTATCAACAACAGCTTTTCTTCTACCTTTTACATGACCTGTATCTTCAAAACCAGAAACTATTCTCAGCTGCTTTTGGAAAACTACAGCTACTTCAACAGAGAAAGAAAAAAATAAAATAAAAACACAATCCAGAACACCCCTAGAAAGTCCCATGTCCTTTCACACAGCTTGCTACTTCCTCCCCTCTCCTACTATCCTCTGCGGCTTTTGGTTCATCTGTTTGTTTTCCTGTCATCTTGCCCACAGCTGCTAATGCTACAGGCAGATTTGGTAGCCTAAGGAAGGGTCTTTCTGCCTATATCAGGATCCACTTCATGGCTTTCCAGCAAAAAAATTTACCTTCACAGCTGAACCCTGAGTGACTTTAGAAAGATCTCACATGCATATATTTTTGGTACAACAATCTTCATCCCACATTACAGATATACCGCAGACCTCAAATGAAAACCCAGCAATAAATTCCACTTGGGTCACTCTGCAATGAAAGTGTTACAGTGTCAGTCAGCATCACTCTCAGCTGTACTTCTGATCAGAAAACCCATATTCAACCAGATTACATCTTCCCTCAGTCTATCCTACAAAAAGCATGAAAATCTTCCTAATAATGCTATGAGCAACTAGACACTGTCTTTCAGAGTACCTAAGGCTGCAGGCTATAGCTGACAATACTAGTATTCCTCAAAACAGCATGTGTCTGCTTCATAAGGGATGTTTTTATGCTCAGATTCCTCCTTTGCAGCCTGTCTCGCAGGACCATGTCAGAGAACTGCCCTGAGCCTGCTGCAGCGATGCCATGACTGCTCCTGCATCCCGCACTCCCATCTGGGGTAGGTCGATACTTTAGATAAATTTAGTGGGTAAAACACCTAGTGTTTTTTTCCAAGAGCACAAAGGAAGATGAAGGGGAAAAAGGAGGAAAACAGGAAAAATGGGTAAAGAGAAAGTGACTTTGTCCATTATATGCCAAATTTCGACATGGAATAAGTCCTTTCAACGAATCATCTAGAAAATACTGACAGACTCTGAACTGGTGCTCTGCAGAGCACCACGTGCAGCTACAGCACGATAATTGGGCAGTGTCTCATTAAAGGCCATCTGGGCTGCCCCAGCAGCTACGGTGCTTGCTCAGAGCGCGAGGGCCCTGCGGCTGCCCCGGCAGCAGAACCTGTCGGCAGCCCGTGGGAGGAACCAGCGACGGATGGGGAGCAAGGTAGCACATACGAATAGACTATTTAATATCCAATTTGTTTCCTTGGCTTTATTACTTTTCATAAGCTGGCAGCGGGAAAGCAACCAAAGCACAGCCCATTACTGCATCCCAGTCCTACAGAAGATTGGAGGCAATTTCTCTTCAATACTCTGATGCCAGGAAAGCACAAAGTGTCTGTGGGGAAACTGTAAGAAAGCCTTAAGCAGCAAGCACTGATGAATGAAATTCTGGCCTTATTGCAGAGTGGGTTTACAGGAGATAGTTTATTAATGATAATAAAATTGCTAGGTGGTCACAGAGGAAAAATCTGCAGCCCGAGAGCTCCCTCAAAGCAATCTCGCAGCTTCTGCCCTCTGGGGTCCTGTGCTCATTCTCACATCACACCAAGCTGCACACCTGGCACCTGCACCACTTTCATGGGGCCTAAAACCACCCTCTAGGACTGCCTGAAGCTGCCTCCTGGGTATTCACATCTGGTAAAGATCCAAGATTTAAAATTTGCTCTAAAGCAGGAAGAGGGAAAAGAAGCAAAGTAAAAACTGGGCTTTGAAACCCCATAATTTACCATAATAACAACCACTTTGTTATACAAATCTTGTTTGTGACACATGCAAGAAGAGCTTAAAACATCTAAACAGTGTCTAATTAGGAGAAGGAGCTCTTTGGAGAGAGCTGATCTGCCCCATGCAGCCTCCGCAGGGGTTCCGTGTGTTGCTTTGTTCAGCCTCACTCACAGCCAGGCACCACTGCTGTGTTGGCTCTTTTATCATTTGGTTGTTTTATCTCATGTTGTCTTAACTATAGAAGACAAATATTTACCTCCCTCCTCAGGATGAGAGAAGTTTAATTAGTTAATGCCTGTGCAGTGGTAACAGGGCTAAGTATCACCGTTACACTTGACTACAGAAGCTTCTGAGGAGCAAAGTGGAAGCCCTGTCTAATGACCCGACCAGAGACTTTGTTAAATCGTTCTCTTCAAGTGACCTCTGAAAGGTTGTTTAATCCATCCACATTAATTATGCAAAAGGCACTAAGTATTCCCATCACTCTTGAGGAAAACAGGTTGATCAGTTAAATCTTTGCCCTAAATATTTTAATAATTTCAGTAGTGATTAGCACAGGCTGTGACTTAAGTATATGTGACTAAGTAGCTCCATTCGGGCTCGTTAAGTGATGACCCTAGTATTTTGACAAGGACACAGAGCTGGTGCCCTGCAGTGTCTCCTGATGCTTCTGGAAAATAGAAGGATTCTGAAAAGACTGGAGCATTGGCTAAGTCTAGGCACCGAATAGAAACCTCCATGTTTTAGAAGAGCTTGAATATGAGGAGTCAAGCCTCAAAATATTGTTAAAGCTGACATAGCAAATATACCGCCCTGCCTGGCTGTTCTGCCAGCTGCAGCAGAGGATCCTGAAGAGGCCCCACAGACAAACCAGCATAATCCATAGCTGGAAGGACATAACTCGATCGTTTGGCTGGTGGACCTAAAGCCCCAGCAGTCCCTGAGGTCACGTCTGCTCACAGGTGCTAATGCAATAGTGGATATTTCAGTTCTGAAATTTTTCATAGAATCACAGAATGCTTCAACTTTTCTTCCACATGGACAACTGAGATTTCTATCTTATGCAAACAAAAATACCAAATGAGCTGGAGCTTAAGGTATCATGGCACACACTGTAGCTACAGTTACACCAGAATCATTATAAATAATATTCTACCCTTTTGCTAAATTTCTCTGTTCTATTTTCTCATGTTTTTATTCAAGCCTCCTTGGTACACCTTATCTCTGCTACTCGAGCACAGGTCTGCGGCACTCTCGTACAGGCTGTCAGTGAGGAGAGGCTCTCTCATGGATTCGCTCAGTAGAAGTTAATGAACAGCATTTGTTTCAGCTCCTAGAGGAAATGCTTCAATTCTCAGGTTTCCCCTCCTTCCTGTAAAAACAGAGTACCCTATTTCTGTAGGTATACTGAATAAAATTAAGCTGAAAAGAAAATTAAGCATTTTTTATGAATTTCCAAAAGGGAGATTATGAATAATGCTCTTTGAACTCCAAGATGAAAAGTGTCTGAACACAAGAAGTATTCTCCTGTCAAGTCAATTCTTTCTTGACTAGCAAATGAAGCAGGGAACATTCATTCCCTGTGCACTAGATACATTGAACCCCTCATCTTTAAGAAAAACATGGATATATTTTTACCTTGACAGAAAAAAATTAAAGTGAGAATATCCTCCATTCCCTCTATAGTCCTCATCAAAAAACACACAGCTGACAGGAAAGTTTCCAAAGATCCTACATACCAGCCAGGTATCTGTGGGACGCAGTGGGACTGGAACCACTTTATATTAAAGCAGAGCACTATTGCTTACATTTCCAGAGTAATTAAACTGGAATTTATGACTCACATACCCAAAAAAAGTCATTTCTCAGAAGATTTGCAACCACATTTATGCACAAACATTCATAACATTCACAAATCCTTTATATTTCACATACCACAGTATACCACACATAAAATCCAGATTAATGTATTAAGGTACATTTAATGTATGCATTATTTAGAGTTTTAGTCTATAAATTTAAGGGTTAGAATGTCTGCGACCATTGCATATGCTATATAAGATTCATATTGTGCACAGAATAAAAACTGTTTAAAAGCAGAGATGATGCACATTGATTTTTGCCATTACAATTAAGTATCACTATAAGTATTTGATCACACTATTGTATGTGCATATAACTTTCAAAATATTGTTTTGCAAAGTGAATTAAATACTATTTATTTTGTTGTTACATTTATAAGTTGTCCTTTATTATGCCTGCGACAGAACTACTACTTATTCAATGACCTTTGCCTTTGATAGCAAAAGGGCAGCATGTCCCAGAACGCTGCAAGCCCTTTTGCTGCATTCAGCCAAGCTGCTCCCCATGGGATACGGCCAGAAACGGAGAACCATTCTGTACTTTGCAAGATAATGAAGTTCTTTGCAGTGACAACCATGGATCTAAGTGACAAATAGAGCTTAATCAAATGAAAAATCAATTTCAAATAGAAGATAAATTGCCTCAAACCTTGATAATTATCTCTCTGGGATTAATAATTAACTCTAATTTAATAATTGCCTTAATATTTCCCCTTTGAAATATTCAGTAATTAAGCTACAATCTCAAAAATAATATTCCCAAGCACTTCACAGAATGACAATATTTAATCAAAACAAAGTTAGATAAGTTGTCACTGGAAAAATCAAAGAAAGCATTATAATCCTTAGAAGGCTTTCACAACATGAAATAATTTTCAACAAGACAGGTATCTTAAGTGCTGACATAAATAGCCTTTTAACGTGCTTGATCCCTCATGAGGGAAAGCCTCGGGCCTGCCCAATGCCGTGGCAGACACGTCAGCAGCGGCGAGCGCTAACCAAAGCACCGACCTGAACAGCTCCCTCGTCACTGAGCACGGAACTTGGAGACAAGCCTGCTCTAAACTTACAGCTCTGGACCTGGGCATGAGCACTCAATGGAAAACCAGAGTGCCTCAACACAGCATCCAAATATGTTTTATTTATACAACTTTGTATATTTTATAATATTGTTGATATTTGCAGCATTTATATGTAATTATTTATTGTGATTTTATTTAGGCACAGGCGCCTACACAGAGCTCCTCATGAGAGCCAGATTCACACAGGTGGATCTAAACCTCAGTCCACGCACCTACAGCTGTGGGGCATTTCTGTATCCCCACTGCTCCCCAAACAGCAGGTTTCTTCACTTTCAGGTTATCTCAGAGCCACAAATGAAGAACGTTTTGGCTAGAATCCCATGTCTGTGAATAGCTACGGTTGCAGTGGAAGCCCACGATGGTCTCCAGCCTTCTGGGACGACAGCGGCACACACTGACCCTGCTCATCTACAATGGTGTCATCTCAGGCTCAAGTTCTCTTCTCCCCTTCTTCCCTCACAGCCTCTGCAAAGCCACACAGCTTACCTACAGCTTTATCAAAGGTTATATATATATATATATATAAAAACATATATACACACACACACATATGCATGTGTGGGTGCATACGCACTAGGAACTGGACATCCACAGATCTTACTACTGCATGTAACTCAAATATGAAGAGCAAATACCATGCTTCTATCTCCAGCAGGTGCCAAGATAGCAGAAATTCAAACCGCAATATTATCACATAGCAATATTGCTGTGTGTTAAGATTATATACGACTGTAAAATGTGAAGTTCCACAGAAATTCTGCAATTTTTTCCATTAAAGTCTACCCCAATTTTTCTTTTGGCAAACTAATGCAATGCATTATAAAACTTCTCAATATTTGTATGTAAAAATATTCACATGTCATGGGACTGTCAGCTGTGCTAACAGTTAGGAAATAATAAGGTATTTGTGTCAGGAAAGCAATTGTGCTTACGCATTAATGTCTCGAATTTTAAATAAAATTGTGACTAAACTACTTAAAGACTGTGAGCATACGTCAGCCTTTCTGCTTTCTTACAGGCAAAGCTGAAGGTATGCAACGTCGTTTGTGCAGAATGAAATCTGACAAAGCCTTTGCGGATGCTTAGGCCAAGGCAATGTCTGCACAGGGGCAGCAGGGCAGAGGGAGCCGCCCGGGCCCCAGCACTGACCTGCTTTGGAGACGGATTTTACAGGGGCTTCCCAGCCCTGCCTGAAGGGCTGTTAGGGAGGTTAACAAGTAAAAGGGCTTTTGTTTCTACTGCTTTTTTTATTATTCAATTTTTCAGCTAAAAACTCAAAGCTTGGAAGCAAACTAGAGCAAAGAATATTACTGTGTGTTTTCTGGTGTTACAGATTATTTTTAGTTCTGCTGAGAAGAGTTTTTACCCTACATAATATACCAACAATGCTCTCGAACAGCATGACAGGTGAAGCCTTCTGCCTTCACACAGCCCTGAAAATGCTCTTCCACCATTCTGCACAGAAGGCTTCGAGGCTGTTGTGCAAATTCAAGCATGGGGCTCCTTGTTGTGCCAAGGCCATGACAAAAGGAGCGAGCGGGGAGTCTGTAGGTGTGCAGGTGTTAACCTGCAATAAAAACATCTCTCTGTCTAAACATAGCTAGCACATCTCAAAACCTTGATGTAGAAATAATATGCTGAAACTTCAGTGAAATCTCTTTGATGGAACTCACCTGCAGGGTTGAATTATTCCTCTCCATTTTTGAGAAATCTGACCAAAAAAATGCTATCTCATATGAGATACTAGATTGAATGTCCTTAGCTGAGTTGAAAAAAGCTGTGCCTCTGAACTCAGCCTGAATTTGAAGTAAAGCAGTGGCTACAAAGTGAAAAATACCAAGTATAAAATATCTGTTCTTCCATTTTCTGATATCATTAAGAGATCTGTTATCAATCTAGAACTCAGTTGCCAGAAATTTTACAAAAGAAAGTAGTTCAGTCACCTTACCTTCTAGAATGTATAGCTAAACTTTAAACCCATCTTCTTGTCCCTTACTTCTATTCAGCAAAAACAATTCTTTGAGAGAAGCAGAGAAAAGGTGGATATTGCACCTCATTCAACCTCTGTGACCACTGCTCCTTCATTTTATTACTCTTCTCGCTTCAGAGTGGTCCTACTTTATTAGAGCCTTATTTAAAGAGGAGCTAAGCTAGAGCTGTGAATTCAGATGAAGCTGATCTGGAAGCAGCTGCACCAATTCTCTGGCAAATCAAACGCAGCAGTCAGCACAGGACCTCGTCACAGAAGATCTTACCCAACCTCCTCAACGGGCTCCCCACTGGCAACAAACACCACACATGAGCTACTTGTAGTACTATTTCCCTTTGCTATTTTTTGTTTGCAATGCCCTTTGCAATGGATATACTTATTTTTCAGCCCTGAAGTTCCCTTCTCTTACGTTATTAAGAACAGCTTCATAGGATATAGAATACAGGTTCACTCAGTTGCTCCTGTTAACTTGCCAGCCCAAAACACTAATTCTGTTCTCTTTTTCCTTGCTGGCATTCAGAAGCATTTTCATTGGTTTCTCAGGTCTTCTCCTCTCATTTATGAGAAAAACACAGAACAAATCTATTGCTGAAATCAGGTTAACGAAAGAGTCCTTAGATGTGCAGTGCGCTCAGCCTCTGAAGGACGGGAAGGCAATCGGCCTGCACATAAACCAGCGCGACCACAGACAACACTCAGAGATATCTAGATATACAGACCCAAGCCTGTGCCCTGAGGATACAGGTGACTGGGGGTATTTGCTGTATGGCACCAAGAACGTCTGAACCTTCAGGAGCAGCACAAGGGTAAGACCTTCCTTTGGTCTTTAGTGAGATCTCATGTTCCCATGTTTATATAAAGGCCTACTCCCTAGTTTTATTTTTCCATATACAATCCAGGGTCACTCCACAGAAATCAATCCAGTTTTTCCTAGCACGCACATCCAACCAACCAGGACTGCAAATCTAATTAGTTATGAATGCAATTTTTTGTGCAAATGTTCAATTATTACCATCTCTAAGTCTGTTTCAAGCCCTGCTTTCCTGTTAAGGTCTATATAGTGCTTGTTTTGTCCAAATACATCTAATATTTCAAGATTACTCAGGGTACTACAATTGCTTTTTCATATTTTCCCTTCATTATGTTAAATTTCATCTTAACATGCATTAGCATTCTCTGAAGGGAAAAGACGCAGAAAAGAGTAAAATGATTTTTCACATCTATAGTAGTCGGTAAAGGCAGTGGCTAAGGAAGCAGAGAGTGTTCCCTACTGTATTGGCTTCCCTTGAAATATTGACAGCGTTGTGGTGGCTCGTATTTTCCCCTGCTTTTTGAAAATACAGATAATACAAATGTTCCCATTAGTAAGAAATATGTCACATCAAAATTAATGATATTCAACCAATAACAGTGCTACTCTCTGCCTGTCAAGTTAACTCAATTTCAGGTTAACAGAGCAACTCTGTCATCCAAATTTTATTCAAAGACAGAGATGAATTAAGGCAATTCTCATAGGTTATATACACATGAAGAGTGTGCCCGAGATCTGAATCATTTCCTGTGAGCATTGCAGTTGTACCAGACCTTTCTGCTCCACGGTTGGGCAAGTTTCTGGACTAAGTAGCAGATCTGCACAGTAGCTCACTCTTCTAGGGCAAATCTGGAGAAACCAGTAGGAAATTACTTCACCTTATCACCGGTCAGAATGGAACAAACTCTGCTCCATAGTAGTTTAGATCATGAAGTCTCACATTAGCAAATTTTTTATGTCTTAACACGAAACCAGATCTACAAACCTCTTTTTGATCCAAGTACAGAGAAACTCCTTTCTAAACTGAAATATTCAACAACAAGTAAAATACTTTAGACAATTGAGATGAGAGATTTTTTTAACTTGACTTTCTTTTTAAAAAATACTAGCAAAAGATAGGAGTGTGTTAGTGGTTTTACTACGCTGAAACATAGCCAGAATACTGATATCTGTTATGACCTCCAAGAATGACATTAAATCTATAATATAAAAAAAGATATAGACAGATCAATGCTCAAGGGTGATTAAATGACTAAATCATTTAATATCAGCTGCGTAAGTTTCAGTGACTAATATTAGAGAAAGGGGCATATAAAATAAATTTAGGAGTCAAAGTACCCACAATGACACTGACACAAATCTTGAATAACCACGAAAATATAACTATGCTCATACATGACTAGGGCCAAATCCGTAGAGTCAAAAGCTCCAGTAACACACAGGTCCAACATTAATGATCATGAAAATACGGCTATCTGTGCCTCTCAGCAAGTCGGAGTGTCATAAAGCTACCAGCAGAATTTTGAAAAGTGCCTGAGCAATAAGCTTCCATTTGTGGGATCAAACCAACTTCTGAAAGTTACACTGGGTGCCTACATGCTTATAAAAATAAATTTGTTGGATCTGCCTACATGGAAAAGCAATGAATGCAGTAGCTTCGATTTCAATTTAAATCTTCTCCCAGAATAAACTTGTCTACACTGTTTTTTTTTTAAAAATTAATTTACAGTTCAAATCCATTCCAGAGTTTAGACTAGAAAAACAAACAAAAAACCCAACAACAAAACTTCCATGCATAGGAAGAGGGCTCTCTGTTCTATCCTCTACTCATCTGACATCCTACTTAATTATGGTCACAGGTTTCTTCAAATCTCTAGCTTGCCCAGGAATTCTTGATGATTCCTTTTGATCTGCAGTTATCAGCTTTACCTAAATGCATTGGTGTTCAATGATGGTAGCTTGCTTTGTGCTAGGAACCAGAATTCATATGCTAAGTGTGCTGATTAATACCTCCGAGTATGATGATTAATACCTGGTAGAGCAAATATGCATTACTTTTATTTTCTCTTATATAGTTGAGTAAACATCATTTGAGTTTTTGTTGTCTTACTATTTTTAAAGTAGTATTAATATAAAAAGAAATAGAAGAACATACAGTTTTGACCTTGAACAACTTCTACAAGAATGTATTTTGTATTGCAGGGATTTTGTTATCCACTTGTGAGAAAGCAATTTGTTACCTTTCCACTTTATTGGAACTGCAAAAGACTTTCAGCTGTTGTAAGAGCAAAGCTCTGCAATAATTCTCAAAGGATAGGTAGCATTATTTCAGATTTGGGTAGTATAACTAAAACCAGTGTTTAAGAATATGTAATTAGCTTACAGTTGCAGAAAAACCTGGAAAGACACGCAACTTGGTTACCTGCAAATATGGCCTTTAATAATTACTGACCTTCAGGGCTCTAAAGACGATAGATTGTCCTAGCAAGAGGTTAATATTAAAGAGTTTCGTACAATGTGTTCAAAATTAATTATAAAATAACAAAACTGTCTACTGAATACAATATGCTGTATACGATATGTAAAAAGAAGGCATGGCTTATAAATCACTTTATATGAAATCTTAATGATATAAAAAACGATCTATAGGTATTAGATTATGACAAAGCAATTTTTTCTACTGTACTTAGCAAGGAGTAAATAATGTGCATCATATTCTTGCTTAAATCCTATAGATGACTTATTTAGGAGTCTCACTGCCTAATGAGTTAGCGAAGGACAGCGTGGTAGAGCTTGCTCATTATTTGCTACACTATAGAGCAGGAAACAAAGAGACAGAAATCTAACCTTCCTTTCATCACTATTGCCTTCCAGGCAAGTCAAGAGAGAAAGAGCAGAGCAGAGTCTTTAGGAAATATCCATATGCAGACAGAAAAGCAAAATCCATAGGACTAGTATGAACTGGGTCGGGCAGCAGAGCAAACTACAGGCACTGAGAAACCACCTGCTCTTGTAACCACCCGGTGGCAGGAGGACAGCAAGCAGGGAAAAGCAGATATAAGGTGGGTCTCCTTACTGCTGGCTGGCTGAACTGCACTTCTAACACTTCTTAAAATGAATAATGAAGTGCTAAGCGTTCAGGGAAGAGCCACAGGGCTTCTTTCTGTGCTGGAGAACCACGAGGATCAAGTAGGAGATGGTTGTTCCACCCTGGCTCACACTGAGCAGCAGTTCAGCAGTGCGGGATTTGGAGCCCCACCACACTGAGCACCCTTGCGGCCAACCCTGCCGATACCGAGCAGCAAAGCTGGGTCCTCCGAGAGGACTGTCACTCATCCAGCTGCTCTCTCCAGCTGCCGACACCTTGAAGACCTCCCTTTATTGGGGCTTGCTGTATCAAGGCCAGAGAGTGAGAATAAAAATTGCGCCCGGTCTCCACATATTCACCTTCGCAAGGCACAAAGGTGTTTTTCGTAGTAGTCATTGGTAGGCTATTTTCACATTTGCATCTGCACTGCTTCGGGAGGACGAAATCGCAAGAATTTGAAGCAAAGTAACAGCTCACATGGAAACCAGTACCATGGCAAGAACGCTCATGATCTATAACCATGTAATAAATAACCTCCCAATGGAAGATCACTTCCCTGTTGCGGTCACTTCATCAATGCCATGTGCCCAGGAACAGGAAAATGAAAATAAACAGGAGAAAAGAATCCAGACAAAGAAAAAAAAATGGAAAAGAGAAGAATGGAAGAAAGGCCCAACACGCTATCACCTTTGTGAGTCTAAATCTGAAGTTAAAATACCACTTCTGTATTTAATCCAAGTAAATAAACTGATATAATCTTTTTGTCCCAAAACATATAGGATTTAACATACAAAATAATTTATTTTAAAGAAGAAAGTTTCGTATTGATCACATTTAAGGTGTGCTAAGATTTTTTACAGACTGCTCCAAAATAGAAAGAAACAAGTTTTCTAACACCATCTCTCATCATATGTACAATTTTTCTATATTCTTATTGAATAAACCACTCACCTCCACCTTGTCACAAAGCTTTTCCTAGTGGCTGCCTGCATTCCAGAGCTCAAGGCAAAGGCTTGAAGCATCTCTCTTGATGCTCCCCAATTCCACGTGCTCATTCTTGTTCCTCCCTCCCTCCCTCCCCTTCACCCCTTTTCTTTTTCTACCCAAAAACTCCCTATCTACACAACTCTCAGAATACATTATGAGCCACATTTTAACCTCTTTTACATTCATACATCCCAGGAGCAATCCCAGTGAGTAAAGCTAAGTCTTGCTTTACACCTGTACAACTAAGATCAGTACTTTCCCTATAGCTTTTATTTTCCCTTGACATATACCAAATCATATCATAGACAATTCTACTGTTATTTGAGAAAATTGTTCCATCAAGGCTTGCAAGTGAGTGTAAAAATATGAGGAAAATGTAACCAGTACATTGCAATGAAGAAAAAAACCCCAAAACTAGATGGGGAATGTTATGCAGACTGGTTATCCTTTTAACATTTTATTTGACAAGCAACGCTAGACAACGATCTCCTAAAACAATGGATATATTGGAACATGTAGAATTTCCTTTTTACTGAAGTTCTGCAAAAGGAAGATTACTTTTTGTTATATACTCTGTAGGAATCTGCTTTCTTTCTCTCCCTTTCCCCTGCCTATTTTTTTTTTTTTTTTTTTTTTTTTATAACACAAATATACCCCATTCAAAGACTGACAGTAAAATCATCCATGGAACAAGCCTGAATAATAACACACATCGGTAAAATCTCAGAAGCCAACAGATGATGTGAGAGGTAGAACTGCAAACCAAATAGCTGTTAGTTTGACACCTGTGGTGCAGTACAGAAAAAGTCTAAGGGAAACCAAATTATAATTTCATTCATGTCAGGAGGCAGTTGTATTTTTATGCAAAGCGGAAAAGTAGAACGGACATTTGTTTTACAGGTGAGAGAACAAGGAAAAATTGGTTCTTACCCTTAGACAAAGATTAAAACAATGTCACTTATGCAGAGTTGGGTTTTTTTACTATGTTTTTATTACTTAACCATGATTTTTTTCTTGAGTAATTGTTCACCATTTATGAGCTATTTGGTTGCTTGTCTGACTAACTAAGGATAAACTTCAGTGACAAATGCCAGCAGGCCTGTTCTTGGAGCTCAGGTTAAGCAATTAGCTCAATACTTTCGAAGATTAATTCTGTTTTGGCACAAAGGTGTTCTCAAATACAGGGGATACAACTACTACACAACACAAGTATCCTTGATAGAGTATCTTGAGCAAAAATTCAAAAAACCTGAACAACTTAGATACATGACACATTGAGTCTTATATTCTAGCACAAAGAGCAAAGGAGAACTGATGAAATGTAGCTCATGGCATTTTTGTTCTGTGTTATGTACAATATTCAACTACAGATACACAGACCCTTTTCATTTAAAAAAAATAAATGAAGAGATGAGAAACTGATACTTGGATGGAAAAAATGCCGAGAATTCAGGAGGGCCATAAAACTTGTTTAACACTGCTTGGTGCCACATACTTCTGCAGAAATACAGAGCCCTGTGAATGCCCTCTAGTTTCAGAGCAAAAAAGCACTTTTGATTTACTGAAAAAAAATACTTAAAAAAAAAAAAGTGTTTCTGTAAAAGACTTTGTTAAAAGTATTCATCTTTGAAAAAGAAATTAAAAAACTCTCAAATGGACCTGGATTAAGTGCATTTCTGTATGAATCCATTTCTCTAATAAATTTTAGTAGAAAAGACTCATAGCTGCCTAATTTCTGGCTTTTTCTACATCTTTTACTCCAATTAAAAGGTAGTTATGCTGTATTACTATGATATTTCAAACCTGTCTCCATTTTCTGAAGACCTGGATTTAAAAGTATGCTGTACATTACCAAGAGGGGTAGTAAAATGAATTCACTTCCTAGCTGATGGCAAGTAGACTGGGCTTAATTTTCACGCCCTATTCTAACAGTAATTGTGATAACCTTTCACGTAGGATAAAATTAAATGTATTTCTAAGGATTTGGGGTTTATGAGATGGAAGTAGTTTACAATGGCAGTCCAGATGGTCAAAAGACACTTTAAACTTCACTGCAACCAAAAAAGGAATAATTTGATGTCATATTTCCCTAACCTCATCTTTTACCTATTTGCTGTTAAAAGTCCATTTTCGCCCCCCTCCTTTCATCACCTCAGCTATGACTGCCTTCCTACAGACCTGATTAGGGTGTAGAGAAGATAAGCAGCCTTGGTTTGCCTTTCTGCAGAATCACCAGGAAACAGATGTCTTATGGCTTTATGCATTCATAAAAGAAAAACCTGTTACCCAGTCGCACAAATGCAGTTTGCCTGAGCTGTTACCCCATTCAGGACCTTTCAATGAGCACACTTCATCACACGCTCTGTTTTAAAGCTTAGTTTTCAAGTAATGTTATAGAGGCTATGGAAATAGTTGGAAACATCAGGCTTAAAGTAACAAGATGGTGAAAAGAAAAGCAAGTGTGTTTAGAGCTGAAATGTTCTGAAACACATTACCACTCTAGCCGATACGGACCCTGTGTTTGCTTTTTATCATTAAATGAGCGACAATACAGTCTGACCAGATTTTGCAAAACAGCATGGTATTATCAGAAGAGATAATAAGGTGCTAAGGTTGTTATTTGCATCTATTGCTTGAAATAAGTTGTAATACTGCTGTAATTTCTTTAACTTCTCGGTAATGCCTATAGGAGCCCTTCTGACAGCTATGAACAGAATACACTCCTCCATCTTTTTCAGGTATTAATTTGAATAAAAATAATGAAATAAAAAATATATATCATGGTAAAATTTTTCATTTTCTGCAAGTATTCTTTCTTTGCAAGATCCTTCTTAGACAGCATTAAAACATAACTGGCTCAGCAGTACATGCCTAGCTACACATTTTGATCCTTTTTGAACTGATTCACAGTTGGGGTCAATAGCAGAACTCCATAGCAGTTAATGAACCGAAGATAAAGACTTATACTATGATTCACTGTGTACGAAAAACAAAAAACCTCCACTGTGGTTAGTGGAGTGTACAGGAAACTGTTTTTTGCCTAACTGTCAAGAAGTGGCAACAATCCTGCAGCCAAAGGAAAACCTACAGCCTCCTCAGATTTACAGCACTGTCAAATACAAGCAACTCCACAGAAGTCAAATCCTTATATATCCTTTAGTGCAAGTCCCTGTGCACTCAGAATCAACCTAAAACCTTTAAATAGCTTCCCTGGGAATTGTTTCAAATTTCTGTAAGACCCAGTTTATTACTGCTGCATTTTATGAAGCAGCTGAACACAAACTGATCGGCTCATGATTGTTCCAGCCTATTTGGCAGTTTCATTACGGATGATACCAGAACGAGCCAGAAGTTTGTCGCTTCTGCACTTACTGAAACAGTCAGAATGGGATAAGAAATATAGTGCCTTTGCCGAGCTTTTAAAGTATGAGTTTCAGTGTTCTAATGTATTGCTTCTCTCCGTCTCATCTTAAGTATACCTTTTATCCACAAGGTATTCAGGATTAGGCATGAGAGATTAAGGGAAAAGACAGAAGTCTAACTGTGATTTCATTCCTATCATGAAGGATTCCCTTTTTAAGGATAAGAAGCTTACAGCGACTTTTCTTTAGTGAATCCTGTCCGGTGCAGCTCTCTAAAGAACATAATAAAACACAGTTCTTCAATGGACTTGTGAGTATCTGAGGGTTCTTATGTAAGCGTGTGCCACAATTCACTATACAGAGGCACTCATAACTTCTAGCCCTTAAACTTCGGTGTATGATATCCTTCCAGTCTATAAATATTTACTGTACCAGCGATTGGTATCAAAAAAACCTTCATGAACAGAACAGAAATGTACTTACTCTACTGTCATAACTTCTAACATCCAACTCATTTCCATGGGGATTACTCTTTTTTATGCTCTTTATTCTTGTTCTTTGTTGAAACACAAGGTACAAAAAAGTCAAGGCCATTTATAATACAGAGCTCAAAAAACAACATCCCGCAGGCTGCAAAGCCTAGATAGACAGTAGTGCTCGGGCAGGGCATTCTGCTCTTGTGGCTGTGTTCAGGGATCCTGACATTACCAACTCCTGTTTTTCTGATTAATCCCTTTGAGCCTAGTTTTGAACATCTTTAGCTCAACTTAAAGTACTTTTCCAAAAATTCTACCTTAGAAGACTAGTCTCCTCGCGATGCAGAGAAGGAAAAATGTAGAATGAAACCTTCACAAGGAAAAGTGACTGATCTAGCAGGCATAGAACCAGGTCTGAACTTCCCTGGCAGTCTGGGGTGATTCGCTCTACCTATAGATCCACCTACATTCATCCATATGCATATTAGATCCTGCTGAGATAAGAAATTCATCTCTTTATAATGGAACCTCAGAAATATATTGCTCAGTCACTAAAAAAACAGTATACTCTCAGTGTAGATGTTCAAATTTGAATTTAACTGCAGCTTTTCTTTCCCCAAATACCTTAGGAGTCTTATTAAACAACAACAAAAAAAGTGCTAAACCAAACACAAATAGATATTCTTGGTCCAGAGCAAGGAAGTTGACAGAGAAGGTTACGCTTGTATAACTATATCAGTTGCAATTTACGTTTTAGTCTATACCAAAAATATTTCCTGAATAAAAAGATTTTAGTGCACCACATAAATGGCTGATATACAGAAGATATTACAAAAACGGAAGGAGGACTATAAACTCCCACCTAAATTGATAGGTCCATTTCTCTGTGAGATACACAAGCTGGTGAAGTAAACCGTGTATTACAGTAATGGGGGAAAACATTGGCACCTAGACAGATCCCTCCATATATAAGAAATGTTTCCGAACTTGTCTCTCTCATTTTCCAATGCACAAATAGCAATATACTATTGACTTTCAAAAGAAATTCCTTATGAACATGAACAGCCAGGGAAAACACTTCTGTTAATTCAGCAGCAGCATTTTTATTTGTACCAAATAATTAGGCAATGCTTGAAAAGAGCTCAACTGCTCCTTCCACAGAGCAGAGCTTGGCTGCATTCAGAAAGCAGGGGCTAAAGGAACAGGTTTAATTATTTCAATCCATTTTTATGTTGAGCTACAGAACAAGAATATTATCCTTCATGCTCTATCACAGAATTCTTTAGTAAATACATTGGGATCGGGGATTTTTTTCCCTAGGTGATTGTATTTTTCTGAATTTGACTATGTAGAAATAAAATGCATTAACTAACATGTTACTGAGGACTTTCTCAATAACATGTTAAGAAGTGACAACTGTAGAAGTAATGCATCTAGCATAAATGCTTTTAATGCTGTTAATTGTGTATTTCCCTCACACACCAGTGTGGTAGACAATTGTCCACATTCCTCATTCACTGATCTAAGTAGAAGATCCTTATTTAGTAAAACTTTTTTATTATTATTATTACAGTGGTGTTTAGAAACTCAAACTGAGATGAGAGACCTGCTTATGCTTCCATGTTTAAGTTTAAACCAGCTGCTCTTCTGACTATATTAGTCAATATATTTTAGAGATGCTAACACTTAGGTGTCAGTGCTTTCTAGCAATCAGGCAGGTCTTCACCCCTGCCTGTCATCATCCAAAACCAGGCTGGAGAGGGGCAAGGAAGGGGGCATCCACACCAAGAGGAACACAGCAAAGAGCAATAGAGGAAAGGGGCAAATAATGTTGGTATGAGAGTGGAAAGGATGGACCCAGAAACAGGTCTGAATCATTTGGATGTGAAAGTTAGTTTTATCATGGTCTGGGTTATATAGTAGGACTAACAAAAAGTTAAATCTCCAGATTCTCTTTAAATGCACATATTGCAGAATCTAGTGTGTTTTTAATTGCTATCATGTCCTTGAGGTGTTGGCAAGAGTGAGACTAGTTCTTATTTCATCCAAGCTGATTTACCCAGCAAAAAAAATTGGGAGAGGAGTACTGCAAATAAACAGTGCACAGTGCATCCTAATTTGCTGAAAGACTCAGAATATGAATGTACTTTTGTTTATTTGCTTATTAAAAGAGAATATGAAAATTAAACTGTTCTATTTGACTAAGATTTATTTTTTCTAATGCTATCTCTCTACTCCTACATGATTTCCACTGTTGTTCATACAGAATGTTATGTCCAAATACCATTTATCTAAAAATTGCCTGCATGGCTCTTCACTAGCAATGGAGAACTGACCTACATAGTGGAAAGAGAGTGGCAAAATGGATTTAGCTTATGCGAGCAGCTCTATCAGCAATCATTTACAGTACTGCTAACATCATCTACTAATTGTGTTTACAAATGAGTCCATCGCAGAGAACAGGACAACACATCGTGCATTGCAGATCTGCCCTCATGTTTGCTTGTTCTACCTGCTCTCAGCCCACTGCAGCACCTATTTATCACAGGAAGGAAGCGTCAATAGATCTTGCTTTCCTTTAATTTAAGGAAAAGTTTAAGTCCTAGATGAGGAAAAGACTGCTGCCTTCAGGGAGGCAATATCTACATACATTTTTTTCTTTTCATAACCAGTTTTGCTGCTGCTGTTTAGGCTGTTCCAATGGCTCAGAACCGGCTGAAAGCAGAGGAAAAATCAGCCGCAGCCTGCAACGGATGGCAGGCTGCCAAATCTCTCCATATCAGAGAAAAGAGCAACAGGCAGAAAATCCGCCCCTATCTCAGCCTCAAGCTGGAAGCCTGGAGGACACCTAGAAGAAAGAGGAGGGCAGAGGGACTCTGCCCCTGTCCCCCATCTCCTCCACAGGGAGGGTGAAAGCTGCATCTATCTGGAGCACAGCCTGAAGTCCTTGTCCTTAAATTATCCTTTTTCCTCCTTTCAGGCACGAGCAAAGAACCTTCACCACAGGATGCGAGACAGGCAGAAAAGCAGGGATCATGACTAGGTGAGATAAAAGTAGGAATTGTAAATATACGGAAGGAACAGAGGGAAGGAAGGAGATTTACAGGGTTTATGGAGGATAGACTAAGAATAGAGATCTGGCAATTGAGGTAGGAAATAGTCCCAACACAGTGAGAATGCAAAATATGGAAGGAAGAGAGAGGCCTCTCCTTCCTAATGCCTGCACCCTGCAAACCAAGCAAAGCGCCTCCAAATCTTTCCCGCTGAAAGACCCATGATCCTGCCCCTTCCCCAGCAGAGCCACCTGCATCCGCACATCCCAGCTCGCTCCCAGCCAGCCTTTCCCTCTCTGCCACACACACCCCTCCTCTATCCCGCCAAACCATGCTCCGCTCCAGGGAGCCAACAGCACCTCCTCTGCCTTGGTTTTCTTTTAACTGAAGTGCGATACGAAAACCACTGAAGTCAGAGGAATTTTTTTTTCCATCGATTTCAAAGAACATTTGATCTGGGCCTCACAAATAGCCTTCATTCCAATTGCTTTTCAAGGTTAGTCATGCAAAAACCCCTGTGAGCAGTCACGGCCGAGCTGAAGAGCCGTTCGGTGAGGGCTGCTTGCGCGGTGCTGGCCCGGCCTGCCCTCAGCATCCTGCGAGCAACGTGCTCCGCGGAGGCAGCCGGGAGCAGCAGCAGGCAGGAGCGGGTACACGGCCGGTGCGCGGGAGCGCACGCACGAGCGGCAGACAGACAGTTCTCTCAACATGCTCCCCTTTGCTGGAGGTTGCTGTAATAAAGCTATAAAAGTGCTTACAATTATGCAGATTTGAATATTCCAGGGACTATTTCTAGAGCACTAAAACATGCAGCTGAAAGGATGACTGATCATTTTGTCTTTATAAGGCAGCTCCTAACACTCCAGTTAACTCCTTTTGAAGTTTGTTTGTTCTGCATTTTCATGGGCTTTCTGCTTTCAACCACAGAAGAAACAAAAATTACATCCTCCTGTCTCTTTTTCCTCTATCAGAAATAAAAGGCAGCAAGACTTATTTGTGACTTTCACAAAGCCTAGATTATATAAAGCAAAGCAGGAGATGCCTTTCCTATCCCAGAAGAGTTTTATAAATTGCTTTGGGATAAGAAGCATATATTTTTGCAATATCATTGCTTTCAGACTGATTGCTTTTTTAGAGGGTTTGATGAGCTCAAAACAGTCTTTCTATCTTTCAGTATTAATAATCCAAATTTGCAAGACAATTTTTTTTTTCAAAACTGACAAAAAATGATAGAAACTGTTTCAACAACATGACATTTTCCCACCTAGAAATGCTCTTCTTACAAATCCAGGGCCTACCGGACTTCAGGAAATTCAATGGTAGTTATTTAAAACATCATCAAGAAAAACCAGTGATAATCCATTATGGGCACCAACCAAGGAGAAAATTACAGCAGAGAAGTTATTTTAATAGAGTGCTAGCCAACAATAACTTGCAAAGCACAGGGGCACTGTATTTCTCCTGTGCTATATATCCACTTTTATTGATTTTTCTCTACAATATCTTGTTTATCATTTTTAATCATGTTGTGGTGACCTCCACAGAGTTGGTAACTCAAGCAACAACACAAACATGATTCAAGAACAAGAAAACAGTAATAAATAATATGAAGAGCAAAATCCATATTCCAAAGTATGAGTGTGCAGAAGCATCCAGAATATTTTGAAGTGTATTTTTCAAAGGACGCCAGGGTCAGACACATTTTTAAGAAAACGCTATAGGATATATGGTTCCTACCAGCGCTCTGCTGTGCCAGGCCCTAAACGCTTGACACAGACGGAGCCCGAGGTTGCCGTTGTTTGGTCCAACCCGGATACCCAGCCGAGCAAACCAAGCTGCATTGGTTTCTGGAGGTGGGCGAGCAGGGCACTGCCAGCTGCCCAGGCTGCTGCCCCAGCGCAGCTCCCTGGGACACCGGGGCTTTCCCGAGCACTGCCAGGTGGGAGCCGACGCAGATGGCCTCGGCCACCAGCCTCCCGGCCTCCATTCTGCACCCTTCTCGCTCGCTCAGCTAAGGTGGC
This sequence comes from Crypturellus tataupa, assembly GCA_034781795.1. Lineage (NCBI taxonomy): Eukaryota > Metazoa > Chordata > Aves > Tinamiformes > Tinamidae > Crypturellus > Crypturellus tataupa. The sequence goes on from JAWLRI010000629.1 coordinate 1,408,504, forward strand.
TTTACTGCGCCTTGCTGCTGGCTGCCTCTCAAATCCAGCGTGAGGAAAGCACAGCTCACAGCTCCCTCTCGGTTAGAGCACAGATGGTCACTGCACCCGTGTGCGTGCAGGGGGAGGACGGCAGCCTCCTGTGCAGCGCCTGCCCTTACAGCCCTACTCTCTCCACATGATCTGCACTGGAGAGGCAAGCTCCACACGGAGGTGATGCCCACAAAAACCTACAGTTCATTTTCAAGACGAGATACTCTCTAATACAGCTCCCTACCAGCTCTTGCATGCTAAGCCAGTAAAGGAAGCTTCCTCTTCTGGAGGTTCTTCCAGATTACAGCTCTGAAGGGCACACGAAGCTCTCCTTAAACTCCCATCTCACAGGTTAGGTTAGAAGGGCTCAATGACTGAAAGGTGACTCTGGTTTAAATCAATATTGAGGCATTTGGAAACCATTCAACAAATGCTGAAAACAACAAACACTTTCTTTCTCCCTTCATCATTCACTTCTCCTCCTAGAGAAGCTTACCAATTCCCTTACACGCAGGGAATAAAATTTCTCACTACAAATACCACTCGGGCCATGATGCATCTCTACTTCTGCCTAAAGCTGCTAACAGAGGGGAAACTGCAGTTAGAGTCGCACAAGTCAAACCTGTCAATGCACTCAGCCTTAACCTTATCTTTGCTCTAGCCTAGCGAGCGCTCAGCACACGAGCACCCAGCTGACCCAGGCGGTAGCACTGGTGTCACCCTCAGCATCTGCCCCAGGCTCTGTGCTGGAAGTGGCTCGTGACCACATGGCTACCACGTATCAAACCCTTCCGAGAAGGGTCACAGCAGCTCCACGGTGGTGGCCTCATGCCAGCGAGCTCTGAGCACTGCCCCTCTGCGATCACTGTACCAAGAGGTACCAAACATCCCTGAGGGATAATGCACCATTTTTTGTCCATGAACCGGTACAGTTTTTCCCCCACCAAGAACGGTCCCAGTATTCCCAGTGTTACCACAAGTCACACGACCTCAAATAATCATTTATGAAATGACACTGCTAAAGAAGGCCTGGTTTTCTGTTGTGTGGCATAAAAGGGCCAGGAGAAAAAAAGAAAAAAAAAAGAAAAGAAGAGTGAACAGAGGAGGAGTGCATAACGTACAGGCAAGCCCAAGCTTTACGATCATTTGTTTCCAAGACAAAATCTGAAATAGAAAAGAAAGGCATAGAAGAAAGCAGCAGCAAATGGGTTTCTTAAAATATATACTTCTTAAAATAAAATATAATCCTGCCAACTGTTGTCTTACTACCAGTGCAACTACAAGGCTAACGCTGCAAGGTGTATTATGAGTTGCAGAAACCATAAACTATAGTATAAACTCTTTAATTTAAAGTATAGTTCTCTGACAGTTCTGTTCTACTAAGCTATTTGTTTGATGTATGTCTGACGTCACTTTAAATGAACTGTTTGAAATAGAAATACAATGGAGACAGAATAAACCATTTTTTTAGAAGACTGTCTTCTCTGTGGTCAAAGCTGGACTGTAAAAAATACCTGCAGAAGAATCTGATAACTCCCAGCCTGCATTCACAACAATCCCAAACATCATATATTTCACTGTCCAAACATATCCTTTCTTAACAGGTATGGTCCTGCTTTGTGAAAATGCAGACCTGCGTGCTTAGGTATATACATTCCTGCAGTTTGTGTGCAGATGCCTGTGAAGCTCTAGCAAATCAAAGCAAGCCCAAGACAGAGACTGCACCATCCTGCTTGCCATCGGCCCTGGGTGCCTGAAACCCACGCAGTGCAGAGCATGGGTACCCCAAGGACCCGAAGCAGGAAAGACCTGGATGAAGTATGGGTTAAATTTCAAAGGCTCCTCTAGGGAAGTCAGTTTGCTTTTGAAGAACGTGCTCTCCCGGTCTCTTTAATGCGTGCTCTGTCACTGAGGACTTGGGACAGATTTTCACAGCATTACACATATTTGCATTCCCAAAGTTGCTTTTCCATATGCAGTCTCATTAATTGTGCATAAGTGTAGCAAATGCAAAAAGGCAGTTAAGTGCGAGCAGGCCAAGAAAATTTTAGGAACTTCACAGGCATCACTGGGCATGTTACAACACATTTAAAAATGCATAGCCAACATACATAAGCAAAGCTGAAACTCATGTTAGAAATCCACCCCTTGAAAATTCATTGCATTTTTTGAGTGGAAAAAAAGAAGCATCTAAAAGCTTCAGTAAGGCTCTTGAGTGAAACACTCGGAAACATTCCTGGAAACTCTGGATAAAAGTATGTTTGTGTTAAGGCCAGGTAAGATTCAGAAGATTTTCACTGAGATTCATTTTTGAGGTCGATGAAAACAACATAAATGATGGAGAAAACAAAGACATATCCCCGTCAAGATCATGCTGGCCTCTGTCTAGCAAAGCACACAAATATATGTAAAACCTCCAGCACACAAATCCCACTGTACACAGTATTAATGCAGTTCATAGAATCAAGGACAAAATACCTACATCTTCCATTATCAAGCTTTAGAAGCACAGTATAGTCTATAAAAAGGCAGTTATTAATGTAGCAAAATCTGTCAACCTTGATCCTTTCCATTTTGAAGAGTAATTGTGTTTATAGAAATATCCAACAATTAGTTGCAGCAAGAACAAAGACTTAAGTCCCATCGTATTAAAAAGCAAAAGGTTTTTTGGCAATCAGTTGATACTCAAACACTTCTGCAATGTTATTGCTTGCAGCCACTCAACACATCATTTCTTCTAAACTGTAGTCCAGGCAGGGAAATCAAATTTCTGTAACGGGTTTGCCTGCTCTTTCTGTTCTGCAGGAGCCTGTGTACTCTGAGCCCAGTTTCAGCCAGGAGAAAGGACAGAACCAATATCTAATAACTGCTGCTGCAAAATGGTTGTCACTAAGAGCACAGTAGTCCATTATTAGAATGTCACCATTCTTTGATTTAAAGGCCATAGGAGCTATATTTTATCATGAATTTTGCTATATAAAAGGTCTTCTAGCCTGTAGGATTAAATTGTTTAAGAACTGAGAACTCTCCAATTTTAACTGCTTTTTTTTTGTTGTTGTTTACTCTATTGGTATGTGCCTTTAGGTCTCGTGTTCTATTCAGTGTAGAGTCACCAAAGAAACAAGGTTTATTTTCCTCCTCCCAAAACTCCCAAAACACGACCTGGATGGTGTATCAATTAGTGCCTAGGAAGGAAAAAAAAATAGAACAACTAAGAAGAAAAATACTGTGAACTGATCCAGGAAGAGAAACAAGATAAGACTATGGGAAGACAATTTCTTTGGAGATTCCTGCCATATGTATAACCTTTATAATAACCCTTTGGAACACATGCTCTAGCAGCCATGTCTCTGATATGAAGTCTCTTGACTTGACATTACTTAATTCCTTAGGGCAAACTGCTGCCCTGGTGGGACAGAGCTCACCCAAAGAGTGGGAGACCAGCAGAGCGGTCACTGCATTTCAAGGTGAGGAGGAGGAGGTGCCCTCTCTGCCCTGGCGTTCCCAGCAGGATAGACAGGGCAGGGATGCTGGCTTTACTAGGAAGTATGTGAGAATTTCAAATGCCACCAGAGCTGGGTATGTTTTAACATAGAATAAAGGCCTTCTGAATAGTTACACACCTACTTTGAATTGACATCTCCTAGTAGAAGACCAATGAAATAAGTATTTTTAAAGCAGATTTACTAATGAGAAGAAATGTTTATTACTCCTATTTCATATTACATTGCTGTTATCTATCAGGGAATAAAAGGAACACTTTTTCAATTGGGTGCTCACACTCTGGGTAGTGTATCACACACCTGTGTGATATCAAACATCAAGGTTCAGCACCCTTCATATCAATTTCTGGCTTTAGTTTAAACCATCACCAAGTGTTTCACATTAAGCCTCACAATAACATCCAAGTTATAATAAGGGCATCAAACCTATGCCAGCTGCAAACACTGAAGTCTGAGGATAAGCAGGTCAAGGTGTCAAGGTAGATATTTCAGCTGTGCTGCAGGTTCTGTAAGCACATGGATCTCACTTAACTTTTAGTCATAAAATTAAGATCCTTTTGGATAGAAACATGCTCCCCACTTTGATTCTTGAGGTCTTGAATAATACAAAGATATAAATAGAGTGTTATAAGAGCTAACAAGACAATGGCACAGAATGCTTCAAAAAACCTGCAAGCATACAGCTGTACGTACTGCAGCATACAGCTGTGTGACTATCACAGTCAAACTAAAGAAAAATAGGAGAGGAGATGCTTCACCATACTGTAGCTGCTGACTTATGTTTTCGTTCACCTCTGTAGGCTGGGTTCTCCAAGCTGACGCACCTCATTCCGCTTTGAGGCTGTGCATCGTGGGAGATGCAATTTATCCAAAGGACTAGACACAAGTTAGAATGGGAAGCTTAGATAACAAAACTAAAAATCCCATACAGTAGGGCTGTAACAGAATGAATAAAGAAAACTTGACCAAATGCTTTCTTCAGCTAGAAATGAGCTCTCTTGTGTAAACCAAAATAACAGCAAGGCTTCCTAAACCCAGCTACTCCAGATGCGGCTCGTTCGTGTTGCTCGATTTGCAGCTGGCAATCTGACAGCGGTTGCTGCTGCTCTCTGCATCCCCTCGTTGGGCTGCAGGGCTGCTGCTCACCCAGCCTCTCAGGAACGGGGAGAAATGTACGTTATTGCATACGGTGCGCTTCGTCTGAAACACCAGGAGCTCACACTAACCTCCACTCAGCTGGAAACCAGTCTTGCATATGCTATAAAAGGACAGTTTGCCTGCTCTTTAAATGTTTGGTAATGATTTTCCTGAAAGCAATCCATTAAAAAAAATAAAGAAAGAAAAAAAGAAAGAACTCCCCACCAAATACACATAAAACAAAAAAGCAGAGTTTGCCTCAAGAACACTGAGCAGCACTACCACAGTGCGCCCTGCCGGAGGAAAAGGAAGAAATCCTGATAAACTGTAAGAGATACCGAAGCAATCAAAGAAGAAATTGTGAATGTGTAATACGAGCAGTCCGGTAATTTGAACAACACGAGAAATCTGATGTATCCTCCTCCTGTGGCTACAACAGGTTTCTTTTGTTCTGTATTTTGTAAAGCAGCACACTATAATGTTTCCTGCAAACATATCCATGCCTCAGACAATACACTGAAATACAAGAATTGATCAAACTTGAGTACTGATGAAACCGAAAACTGAAAAGAGATGCAAACCTACAGTCGCATTTCGTATTCAGCATGTGAATCTCAGCGCAAGGTTTATCTCAGTGTTTTGGCTTCCAGTCTTGCCAGGATCTAACAATGTGCACAGAAATTATTAAAAAAAATTCAAAATAATAGCATCGTGGTCAAAAAGAATCAATATTTTCTGAGAACCACAGAAAATGTTTTGACTTCAGGTAAAGAAAAATCTGAGTTATCCACAGATTCATGCAAGAGAAAACCATGAACACATATTGATTGAAAACATCAGGTAGCATGTTGCTATTTTCAGCTTACAAAAGCATATTGGTCTTTTTTATTTTGCTTTGAAGACCTGTAGAGAAATGAAGTTGTAACAGTCAAATAGAGCAAGGAAGTGACCAATTAGAAAAAAAAAAAAAAAAAAAAAAACAAAGCCTCTTGTCCATAGAGCCATCTGCCAAACCGCAAGGGACATTAGAGTTTTTTCTGATCCAACTTTAAAACTACAGTCCTTTAAGAAGGAAAAGGTGTTGCCAGGGAAGGAGATCAGATGGAGGTTGGAGGAGATGGCAGGGAAAAAAAAAAAAATGCACATATACACATATACCATACTAATACCATATACACTGTACCATACTAATACTAATTTTGGATTGAATTTGATTAGATTGAACAGCACAAAAAGGCCATTTGTTTAGCAAGTATTTTAATTTCAACATTCAGTGCTCAGAACATACTCTCAGAACTACTTTGTTGATATTCTAACAGTATAAAGGGTCTTAAACTACATTAATCACCTGGTACTGCCTTGGATGGGTGCCCTTTTAAGACACACCTTCACGGAACATCAACCAAACAGGAAAGGTCTCTAGGTCCTCATCCTCGGCAGTGAAGTGCTGCCTTTCACTGGCGATCAAGGGCTCAAAGCGAAGAGTCCCCACGATCAAGCTCTACATGTAAAGCAAACTCATCACCAAGGAGCACACCAAAACCTGTCCAGCATCTAGACATTTATTCAGATTTTATATATATATATATGCTTGAATTAGCCAATTAAGATGGCAACCTGCAAACGTAACCACCACATATGTGCTTCTCTGTTATTTTTCCTCAAGTAAACATTTTCATTTAAGGATTCAAATATTCTAATCAAAAGTCTATTTTCTAATCTTAAACCAGAGCGTCCATCTCACCCACTCATGGTTTTCTGCCTGGGATGACTAGTAATAAATACTTCCATGGATTAAAGTGCTACTCAGCACTAGAAAACCTTTCAGACCATCTCAGTAAGCAAGTATCTAGACCCACATCTCTTGCTCCCTGTAATCACTTGGAAAATACATTGAAATTCAGTGTACTGTATTGTTTATTATGCCTACCACAAATCTTAATTATACCTCTAGGAGAAATTAGTAAATTTAAAGTAAAAAAAAAAAAAAAAAAATCAAACATTATCATATCAACAAATTAATTCAATACAAGTAATTTCTTGAGAAATTCACCACTATGTGTTGCAATGTTATGCCACGCATTCATGTCACAGAACAGTTTTGGCGGACATCTCAATAAATCACGAGTCATGAGTTAACAATAAAGGGGGAAAAAAAACCCTCCACAAACACCACAAATAGAGCTCTATTTCTTGATTTGCTTATTGATTATTACAGGAAATAAGCATGCTGACAGGTTTCTGCACCTTTAAGCTGCCCATAAGAAAATGATCATCATAAACAGAATTTCAAGAAGGAAAGTTTCCTCTTATTTGTACCATTCCAGTTTATAACAAACAGTAACTCTTGTGTGGTAACAGGAGGTGGTCAGCTACTATTTAATGAAAAAAAAATATATTTATCAATATTTTCATTTCAATCTCTAAATTATAGGCCGTTAAATATAATCACTAAATCATAGGCTGTTAAATATGTACGTTGAGGAATAATTATATACAGTGCTTAATCAGCCCAAAATAAATTCAAGTTAGCACTGACATCTACATGAGATATAAATGTTCTTCTATTTTATTTTCAGTTAGTTTCAAATATATTTATGTCTCTGTAGTAAAATCAGCCACTATTTATAATTCAAATTATAGCTGTGCATATATAGCAGGATTATATTGGTGTTAGCAACAGCTGCTGGGAATGAGTGAAAACCTGAAAGGATAAGAAGGTCATATTTGTCTTTATTCCTAACATCATGCACCTCTGTAACCCCTCATATTCAGCATATCAGCAGTATGTTTATGCACTCTTATTTCAAACATTTTTGTTCCATTCTGCTTGCATGGATAGTCAAACTTAGTAACTGACCTCAAGAGGAGAAAGCTCCTTCAAGAGCAGCACGCGGTAAGGAGCTGTGGCCACATAGCTTTCTGTGGGGCAGGGTCTTCACCAGCTACTTCATGGCCCTAAGAGTGCCACAGAAGCAGCAACAGACACTCCAGAGCAATAAAAAAACCACAAATACTAGAAAGTCTTCAAGTATCCAGGTTCTCTTTCAGTCAAATTTTTCTTTAAAAAAGGGATCAAGTTGCTGTAAATCGTATCAACTAGGGTTATTTCAAACTAGATGTAGGGTTTAGGAAGCTTCTATAAGCATTTCAGAGTACTGTTGTATTGACACTAGAAGAGAATGAAAGAACTAACCCAGCTCTAGATCTTATAACGCAGGAGACTTTTCTATAAGCAAGACACAAATCATAAAAATCTGGCTGAACCAAAGACAAATCAATGAGTTGGGAAGCAAAAACTAAATTTAACAACAACAACAAAAATACTATGAATCAGTGACAAATAGGAATCAATGTTTATAATTCTATTGTATTACTTTGACATGAAATATCCCAAAACATCTACGTTACGTGCAGCATTATCTGTTTTTTAGCTCAGAAAGAATTTGATAGACTTTAAATTGAAAGCTGGCTGTAAATAATGATAGATATTAAAAAGATGCAAACTGATGTGTCATCACTCATCCTGTCTATACATGACTTAACAGAAACAATCAGTAAAATTACAGCTTTAGTAATCAAGGGAGCACATGGAATGAATAATAGCAAATGGGGCTTTCAAGAGAAGAGCAACCAAGGTGCAGTGTATTCCCGGCAGTGAAATTAACCACAGAGGGAAACGGATGCTCTTCACCCACAGGTGATATCCCAGATTATCATCACACTGATAACCTGCTGCTATGGCTTGGCTTCATGATCTGTAACCTACTCCTTTATCTGTAACACAGTGCTAGGAGGGTAGGACATGACTCTTAAGGAACTGAAAAAATTACATTCTTAATTCTCCATAATCTCCTGATCTTCAGTAGCAAGTGAAAATAAAATACATTGAAATTTGGATGCAATTTTATTATTTATTCAAACATTGCCATATTATTTAGTTCTGCAAGTATTGCCATGAAGTTCTGCATACACATTTTTTACTAGTATAACTCCATTTAATGTGTATAGGGTAAACAAAGGAGAATGCTTAGTCTCTTGTGAAATACCTTTAAAATATCTTATATCTCAATATTTTACAATTATATGACATTGGAAAAACACCCGAAATGATCAGGGATTTTTATCCAAGTATCAGCACAGGAGTTTTGCAGTGTGCATAGTACACAGTATTGAGAAATACTATCTTTTGGGGATTATTTTGTTTAAATGGATGGCATGTGTTTAAAGCTTAATAGCAATCCTGCAATTGCACCTTTCTGTCTGTCCTGATGAGAAAAATATCATAAATAGACGAACTTCAAGACAAAATGAGACTTTCCTACATTTACTGGATATTGCTGTACTTCAAGACCAAGTGATGGGGATATTTCCTGTTTGTAAGGAGCTACTCCCAATGATCACTGCTATATTTAGTAGAAAAATGTCTTCAATTTTCATGTAAAAAATGCACCCAATGATTTTTGCCAAGTCATTCTTCTTTGTCAAGCATTTCATTTATTTTTCAGTCAGCAGAAAGCAGAAGAGTCATGTCTCCTGCCAATGTTAGTGCAGCTGAAATGGTGACCCCTTTGTTTTCAGACCTGGCTGAGATTTTTCTTCTTGGGGAAGATATCGAGGTGATAGTGATTGCATAGCTTCCACATGCATCAATGCTTGTGCTTAGTATTGCTATCCCAAGCATAAAGAAAAGCGAAACCTCGCTGCCGAGCAGGCGGAGATCAATGGGACTGCAGTGCATCAGCCGCTCTGCTCAGTGGCAATCCTGCTGCATTTCACTTGCAAACTTCAGTGCTGCTTTAAGACTTTCCTTCAGCAGAGCAATTAAAGCTTCCAGAAAGTGACAAATGCTGCTTTAAGGGTTGGTTAGCCAGCCTGAGTATATATTTATTGTAATTCAGAATTTCTCTGTTCCTGACAGATTAGATAATGTGGTCAGTGAATTTGAAGAATAAACGCAAAACTCATTTGCATCAGTGCTTTCAATTTGCTCAGAATGTTTTCTCGTTTAATTATTAGCCCGTGGTAAACTAGTTATCAATTAATTGCTAGAAAATGGAAGTGTGTGTGCGTTATTGCTTAGATCTCTAATTGCCTATACTGTTGCTTTCTTGTTAAATGCTAATTAAAATTTTAAAACAGTCAAACATTAGTTAACTTTAAATGTCTTAACAAGATATACTAAGGTATAATGCACATTTGCGTTACATGTTATTTTTTTGCCAAGTTAAGGTAAACCCACAGCAAAAATATTTTTCCCACTTATATCTGGAACTATTTATTTGATTCTTAGTTAAACGAGCAAGATCTCACATATAATTTAAATGCAGAAAAAGACCTATTGGATATTGAGAATAACACACGAGCCACAACAGAAGTGACTGCAAAGTCTAGTCTAGCACCAATAACTAAGGTTTGAAACTCACCCAAATTCTCATCCTGATAACAAACAGTGGCTCCAGCTGCTGTCCCACAGTACAGCCCTGTCTTACTCTTTGGTAACCAGAATTCATCCCCAAGCTCCAGCTCTTAGCAGCACATTTTACTCAGACTCAATTACTCAGAATCCAGATCCCAGAATCTGGATTCTGGGCCCATAGCAAAAGGACCCGTTTTCCTCATCAATACCTGTATGTATTTTTCTTCTTCTTTAATATCTTGCTGTAATTATTATGAAGTATGGCTGAGCATTGCTTCCCTGTTTGGCCAGTGCCACTACATGAACCCTCAGCATGTTTACCAGTTAGAAGCATCGGGGTCCATCACATCTCTCAGTAAAATCTCCCTGTCTTGCTGGAGAGCTGCAATGCCTGTCTGCCCTCCCATCACCAGCCTTCTCTCTAAAAGACAACACTTCCTGGGTGGTCAGGGTGATCTCAATGCCATGAAGTTCAGGATTTAAGCAAAATTTTACCATTTTAAAGCCCCTTTGCATCCCAGCAATTTTTTAAAGGGACATACCTGATATATGGTTTTAACATAATTTGCAAACATAATAAGCAATGAAAAACAACAATGAAAGGGAAAATATCCAGGTAGGTACTAATACTAAATCAAGCTTATGGAACTCTCTAGAAATTAAAACTATAGGCAGGAAAGCTGCTGTAAGGAAGGACTCAAAATGTTATTAATTATAGCATTTCAAGCATGTTAAATTCAATGTATAATATTGCTCTTTCTAATAACTAAAGTTAAAACTCATTTTCTCCCTTAAGTAGCACACCCAGACAAAAATGGCATGGCAGAAGAAACCATCTCAGTAGGGCAAGATGATCTTAGGGCAACTTTCTAAAAAGAGGGATGGTGTTTGTATAAAAAAAATATGAGATGCAAACATAAGCAGTCTGTAGCAATCACAAGTGCAAACACTGTAGCTTCTTCTAATGCTTGTAATTCGAAAGTAATAAATCGCTTCATTATAAATCCAGATCTCAATGAAAATATATCAGTATTCATTTTGCTGTTCGAATACATCTGTAATCTTCATATTTAATTAGACATTGAATAAGACAGACAAATACTGATTTTCCTAGATCTGCTGGCTCAAACAGGGAATTAAATACTTGACAAAGAGGAATGTATAAAGAATGTACAGTTTTCTCTCTATGCAATATTTTAGGAGAAGTATTTTTTAATTAACTTAAAAACTTCTCTTTTAAAGGGAAGTACTTGATATGCAGCTTCAACATATTTTGCAAACATATACAACAATGAAAAGTAACAATGAAAGGGAAAATATCCACGCATCCTAAGCAGAACTCCCAAAATCTTATGGTCATTCATGAAGGAGATTTATAAAGTCCCAAGTGGCAATAGCAGCAGTAAGACATAGTCAAAGCTGCTGAATACTTCTGAAAATGAGGTACTAATTTAGAATCCTAAGAATGGGATTTCTGAAGGCATTTCAGTCATTACAAGTGTAAAAGCTTCATTGATTTTTAGCGGAACTTTATCTGCCAAGGTAGCCAAAAATCCCATTCCAAACGTCAATTAAAGCAGCCCAGCTTTAGAACCTCGGCTGAGATTCGCCTGTCGCTGAATTACAAATGAATGTGAGCTTTAACACCTTCAGGGCCTTTCAGAGATTTCAGCTCCTGAGTTGACCAGGTAAAGTTACTGTTTTTAAATAGAAGTAGTTAATTTATCTACAACAAACTAAACAGATACTTTAGATCCTGCAGCTACACATCCAAATTGCAGCGCTGCAAGTCTTAGCAGAACAGAGACAGCCTCAAGATGAGGCTGAAGAAGCGGCTGGAATACAAAGGGGAGTCCAGCACTGCGGGCAGCCTCAGCATCTCCCCCAGGCCCTCTGCTATATAACTGCAACAAGCAGAGTTCACCCCAAACAGCCCTGCACAGGCTTCAGGTCCCGGTAAGCAGTGCCCCTTTCCCACGGTCTAGCCGCTACCTTGGCTGCAAGAGCCAGGCTTAGGCTCTCACACCTGAGGCTCCAGATGGTGAGAAATGAGAGAGCAGTCAGCAGCTTTAAGGGGAATGAAGCCCAGCCTGGCCTGGGAGTGCTCCCCTGGAAGGGACATGCACATGATTTGGTGAAACAGGAATATACCACATAAAACACTCGTGTTGCTATTTACAGTTGCCTATTTACATTACCATCATCAAGAATATTCAAATACTTTTTTTTTTCCCCGTTTAAGTCAGAGCAAATTATTTGTTCAGTGTTCTCCAGACTGCCCAGCCACATCAGCAATAGGTAAGTGCAGACAGTTCCAGTTTTCTTCCATCACAATGTGCTTTTTTCAGGATCATTGGGAAGTTAGCCCTCAAGGGTAAGTTTCCTAGGAGTTCAGACATAGGTTATTGTGCAAAAGTAAGTTATCATAAAGCAATGGGTTTCCAATGGCTCTGTATTTGGCCTGCAGCTAGTAAGTTCTTCATTCAGCTTATACAGGGTAACAGGTTAAAACCTGCTAAATCCTCTTTGTCTAAGATGGAAGGAGCTGAGAGGTGCAGAGAAGCATTTAATTTTCTAAAGTAATAATTAATTTCCTAATTACAATTAATTTCCACAGCAATTAGATACTTAGTTTTTCCATCTAACTATCTGTCCGTGACAGGACTCACTGGCCCCTGCCTGGTCTGGTACTGCCACTTCTACGAGTCCATACGAAGAACCGCATCTGCATCGGATCTGGTTTGTGCCTGAACTTCCACAGGGAGGAGCAAACCAGTGAGAAAACTCCCTGATAAAATAACAAAGGTAATAAAAGGGTAAAGGAAGTTATAACCTAGAGAATTTGGTTGAGTCTGAGAAAAGTTTGCACTGAAAAAAATCTTGCAGTCAAGGCCTGCACTGGAAGTTTGGGAAGAAGGAGAGGCTTCTCTGACTGTTCTGCATAGAAAAATAATGAACTTATATGCCATGAATAGATAACTTTGCTGAGCTAAAGAAATATCTCTTGGCATATAGGTTAAGTAGCAATAAAAGTTTGCTGATATTATATAACAGTGAACAACTCGCATAAAAAATCACATTAATATATATCTCAAATAGAATAAAATACCTTTTGACAGCTCCTCTCATAGACACTTTCCTAATATTAACTAATGATCTCTTTGAGAAGAGTAAATAACAGGGGAGACATCCTACAAAGGCCACACCGACATTACGTGACAAGGTTGATTTTTAAACTCCAAATTTCTCAGCCCCAGATCTGAGTTCGTGCTCCACCTGAAGCCAATCGTCTTTGTGCAGCTGCACGGAGCTGGTGGTAGGACATGCAGGAGGGAGACGCTGCTGAGGAAGACAACTTGTAATTCTCAGGGGGAAGTGAATATCCATGTCTGCCAAAGGGACTAAATGACACCCTGTCACTACAAGACATCTCATGAGCTTGGAATCCAAGGTGAAGGATATTCTCTCAAAGTCAGGCTTTATAGGAGGCAACTCAAGAACAGAGTATTGCAAAAACAAGAGTATTTTAAAAATTGTTACTTTGTTCAGTAACTGTGTAATAATAAGTAATGCATATAAATATGTAATACTTAATGAAAAAATAAACTCCCCAGAACACTGATATACAATTACCCAAATCTTCTTTAATATTCTGCTTCAATATGATTGCCAAAAGACACTAGAATAAGCCAATTGTGACCAGGACTGCTTATTTTTGTAGTCAAGTTAACATAGACATTTATGGGGGATGGCATCAACAGCAACAATGACTCCCTCTCCGGGAATGAGACATGAAACAGATCCGGGTGTGTTGCACAAATGGCTGTGGATGCAGTGTAACACAAGGGGATCCGAGC
>JAWLRI010000629.1:1422540-1459135 GCA_034781795.1 Crypturellus tataupa
GACTGCTTATTTTTGTAGTCAAGTTAACATAGACATTTATGGGGGATGGCATCAACAGCAACAATGACTCCCTCTCCCTTTCCTCCCTCTCTGGGAATGAGACATGAAACAGATCCGGGTGTGTTGCACAAATGGCTGTGGATGCAGTGTAACACAAGGGGATCCGAGCGCACCTTAAAAGCTTGCGGAAGCAGCATCTGAGAAAACATTTCTTCACATCCAAATCCTGCGGGTCACTGTTGTGTCACTGAGGTAAAGTACAGCTCTCTGACACACAAGGGAAAATATTCATCCAGGAAAGCAATTTTTATTCAGTTACTTTTCCTTTTGCCCTGTCTATAAAGCTACAATTAAATAACAGTGCCAATGCTGTGAAGGGCACTGTGAAGGGAGCATATATTTTCAGTTATGTCCCCAATAAACAGATATATTGATCTCATTTAAACAGAGACAACATTGCTTGAACATCATTTCCTCTCATGCACACACACACCAAGCGTAGGAACTGATTTAGTCAACAGAAACCTCACCAAACTCAAAACCCACATGCTCTTTATCCCTACCCTTTAACACAGACTGAAACAAGCTGGAGATAAAAATATCTGAAGGGACAATTGAGAATTGTATCTTACTTGCAAATCACAACATAAAAATATACACTACAAATTCTCTAAATCTTGCAGACATTCTTCCCAAGGCAGCTGTATTCCGGGCTAGTGGATTTCCCTGCAAATCCATTCAAAGCTCTAACGAGGACATATAAATGAGGGAATAGCAGAGGAGAAGGGCTCTTGGCTTAGGGGCTCTCTTTGAGCTCCCCGGTCATGACACGGCCCACTAAGTGACACAGCTCAGCACAGAGACAAAACTGTTAATAACGAAGCCGTGTGACTTAATCACTAAGGAAGAAGAGAAAGAAGAAGAGCTGCTGCGATGGCATGAATATCACTTCTAGCGGAATTCTTGATCCATCTGTGAGCTTGCAGAGCAAAGGGCCCATTGGAACAGCTGCTCCAGCTCCACTGATTTCACACGAGCTGGTCTCAATACGTACCCGTACAAGACCTGAAGTACAGGTGTCAACATATGAAACGTGTCGTATTATGTTTTGTAATATGTTAACAGCTACAGAGTGATGGCAGCGTAATTGTCTGCATTCCCAATGTATATTTTAATAATAGGACTATAATTGGTAGTGCTTATAAGACATAATCTCATTATAGCCATCCACGTTAGCACGTCGTAGCTGCAGCCTGCATGTGTGTATCCCATCTTACCTTATCTGTGTTCAATCACACAAACATGTTCTTCTGTAGGCAAACAAGCCTAATTCCTGGCTCTGACCGTGGCCGTAGCTCACCAGGGAGACACCATGGCCTGCCTCACTTTTAACACGTTTAATTCACCACTTCTGAAAAAGAGCCAGAGGAGAAGAGGGTTGAGACGCACCGCAATTATCTCATTGTATTTCTGACATGCTTTCCAGCAGCTATTACCAGTGCATGACCGTGTAGAACTACCAATATTCAGAGCTGTGCTGGAGAGTACAGCACTGAAACAAACATCAGTATGCCTAGAAGTACTTTTCTATATTAACTTACTATTACACCAGAGTGCAGAAGATGCAACAGCTTGCAGGAGCTTTCCTTCTTCTCCAGGCTAAAGAGGCCTAGCTCACTTAGTCTGTCCTCATACAATAGATGTTTGAGTCCCTTAATCACCCTCACGGCTCCATGCTGGCCCCTCTCCAGAAGTTCCACGTCCCTTGGGTACTGGGGAGTGCAGAACCGCACACCGTATTCCAGGTGAGGTCTCATCAGGGCTGAGCAGAGGGGAAGGGTCACCTCCCCCGACTTTTGAGAAAGTTGAGGCACTTAAGGTTCAGTGAATAAATCTATTTTTAATATCAGAATCACTTCTCTGATAATCCGAATGAATCATTCTGAACTCTCATCTATCATTTCAATTGAACTATCCCACTTGAATCTTCAGCTTCTGTTCTTTAAAAATAAATTAGCTAAAGAACACATAAGAAAGGGCTTGTGCAAAATGCCAGGCCATATTTAAACAGCATGAACAGCTCAGCCACTAACCAGCCATAACACTCAATACACAGGGAATGCATACATTGAAATCTCATCTAAGTTACTATACTTCATCATTAGAAACCATAAATATCCTATAAAACATCACCTTAATTCTTTTAACTTGAAAAGAAGTCATAAGAAAATATCATTTTAATGAATCATTAAATAAGATTACAAATTTATCTAAAATTGTATCTGTTGTGTGCAACACATCAATTTAAGAGAAGTGTTTTTGCATTCAAGTAACAACCCCCAGGAAACACTGAAGTTCAAAATGACTCAGATGATTAGAACATTCTGGCTAGCAGGGCAGATAGACTTCTTTTTATAATGTGTTCTCTTATAGGTTACTTTTTACCCTTTTTTTTTAAATCTTGGAACAATTCTAAGACTGCTCTATCACGTACATTACTGAAATACGGAGTAGAGGGTTTATGACTCATGCTAATCACATTGCACATTAGTATATTTTCTATATGACACTCGCTTCATGCATCATTTAGCTTCTGCAACATTCTTTCAGGTCCATATCCATGAGTGTGGGTATAAGAGCAGAACTGGTGCAATCTTTCTCAGTTTGCTGATCAGAGAGAAACATAAACTATAGCAGAGAGAATTAGTTTTCAGTATGCTGTTGCTGGCTGTTTATAGTTGAACAGCATTAACTGCACCAATTTATACAGCAACAGAGCAACAAAACTACCACCTAGACTCTTAATGACCAATTACCTAAGAAAAGTAATTACAAAAAAAGATATTATAAACCTCATTAAATTTGATTTATTTCTTATTACACACATCTAATCACATTTTGTTCAAGCTAAGTCCTAACAGATAGATACAGAAATTGACTGTTGTTGTTTTCACTAGCTCAGGCTTTGGTAAGTCGGAGCCTGTCCATTTGCTGGATGTCCCAGAAGAGCTTCACCTCAATAAAGAGTCACAACTACAGTGCCTGAGATGCTTCAAGAGTTCACCTTCATCCGCCTACAGCATCTCGAGCAAGTCATGGCAAGAGGTCAAATGCGCAGATAAACATTTTATAAAGAGATATCTATAGGAAGGAGGTTTATCATTGCTATGAGTATCTGTAATAGCAATAAAACACCCCATGTATTTCGACAAAAATGATACCTAATGGCATCTGTTGCTGTTGTTCTGTATAATGCTTCTTTTCTTAATGAATAATCTGACTATAAAATCCCCATTAATAAAGGCAATACTGTGTATCATTATTCCTAACATTGATGTACTGTGAAAAGCCACAATGGTTATGATAGAAATGTGAAAATTATTAAAATATGTTTTGGCACTTAAATTATGAAGTGTGTGGTATAATGGCATTTACCTTATAACTGCACACATAGCAATGCATTTATGTAATGTATGTTCTGGTTGAAGTGAAAAGATATTGAATTATGGTATTTGTAATACCAAAGCTCATTTTCATGTGCATTTTTATACACCTCAACAGCTCTAACCTTAGGTGGTTAGATTTAATTCATTAGCTGCATTATACATAGACACCACAAAATAATCTTTCTGTTAGAGCAGCTGCTTTCTTGCAGCACTCCTAAAGGTGCTTTGAAATACAATTTTGACTTGGGCAATGATGCACCAAGCAGAACATTTAAAACTTCACTGAGGCCACGAGCCGAGTGTCAAATCCCAGTGAAGGGATTTGGAGGGGAGAGGGCCACAGCGCCTCTCTGCACGGGGACGTTGGGGACTCTGCAACCTCATAAGAGGCTGCTGTATCTGCGACTATAGTTTTCCTGGGATGTTGATAGTAAAAGCAGTTCAAGAACTGGTTTCTAACATATGATCTTTTCTTTTCCATGACCTATTTCTGACAAAATAACCACATCAAGAAGTAACCCAGGACAAAGTTTTGCAGACAAGCTGCAAAGACCAGCCAAACTGACTGCCTTCCTGTTTCTCATATGGATAAACACATGCCAGACCGTCCATGTGATCCCTAGTTTCATTTTCTGAAAATGAAAAATTTTAGATAAAAAAAAAAAAATTGAGTGAATGCATCTTCAGTGAAAAAAATATCTCATAAACTTCAGGAGATTAACTTTCCTACAAGTTATTTCAATGCATATTATTACAATCAAAAGACAAATTTGTTTTGTGACAGTTATAATATTTCTAAGTCAAAAGCAAAAATAACTTGATATGGCATATCACTTTAATTTCCTCCCATTCATAAATCAGTGTTATGTTCAGCAAAAGTATTTCCAAAATATTTTAATGCACTTTGAATCTACCCTGACAGACACTTCAAGAGTTATACAGCGCTCCTGCCACCATCAGCTTGCATAGTTCAAGGAGTGAAAGTTCCTTATCACCTTGTGTTCAAAGGTGTTTAAGATACTTGTCATTTCAACTTAAAAATTCAACTAAAAATTTTTCTAAAATTAAATATATTTCTAAAACTTGAGACTAGTGCAACACTCATTTAAACTCTTTATTACAGATCAGGTCTTCAGCTGATGCGAGGTGAGCATTATTCAGTGAAAAACCAACAGCCAAGTTCTATCAGCTTAGAACCTACATGAATCTTCCTGCCCATCGCTGAGCCTTTTAGTGCCGAAGACCAGCTGTACCCGAGTTCAACTGTCCCCGGGCAGCATCTGCTGAGCTTCTCTAGGCGCCCTGGGGCACTCGGGGCTGAGCTCTGCTCCGTGAACCAGGACCAGGATCTAGAGAAGCCAGAGCGGTGCTGGTGACGCAAGAGCCCATCCGAAGGCAAGAAGATGGCAGCTAATGGGGAACTGGGTCCCATTCAAACTTCCAAGAATATTCTGTCTTCAGCTTCAGACACAGAGAATGAGACAACACTTAAGAAGCACACACTTGGCTAGCTGTATCCATATAACTTCATGCAAGTAAAAGCTATCGGTAAATTACTTTTAAATTGTTGAAAAACTGCAGATATGCAGAAAATGCTAAAGGCTTATGACAAATGCAGCATAAGTCTAGGAAGAACAATACATTCTTCACGTGAAAACATTGCCAGAATTTATAACTGCTTTTTAATCTATAAACTCTCAGAAGGTGCTTTACATTATTCCTTTTACAAAGGCTCTCCAACCCACAACAGTGCTTTATTATAATGAATGGCAAAAGGAAATAGGTTCAATTTTCTTGTATGATAATTCCTCCCCTTACTCTATGACCCTGAGCTAGACATATCAATTACATTCTATGTCTGCAGAGCAAAGAATGAAACTCTTAATGAGTTCTTGAAAAACAATTTTGAGTTGCTCAAAAATTAAAGAACATTTATCTGACGCAATAGGTCAGCCTTTGAAATGCAGCAATACTTCAAATGGGAAGCCCAGATTGCAGATATTTCATCATGTCCTTAATCCTGTCTCTAGATAAATGCAAGAAATTTCTCACTGAAGTCACTATTAAGAAGTCATAAGAAGTCACTTTAGTCAAGTAATTCTGTATTTTGAAACCAAGAAAACATCACCTCTCATTTGCCGAGTCACGCAAGCGCCTGTGCTGAGCAAACGTCTTCATCCTAGTTCTGTCCCAAGCCCCACACACACAGCACCTTGCACCAGGGCAGCCCTGAGTAGAGTTTAGACCAGGCACTTCTCCAAAGGGCAGCTGAGGCTGAAACATGACAAATTATCTGTTGTGGGAAAAAAAATGAAGCAATATATATATATTGCATTGCTGTACTGTGAATGTACTATGAGCTTTCAAAAAAGAGCATCTTATCAGCAGAAAGATTATTAAATAATACATAGGAATTACTTTTCCCCTAGATGAGCAACATCTGAATCAACTAACCTGAATCATTACTCTGAATTTTGGACCAGAAACTTATTGCATGGCTGGGGTTAAAGCCTTTGGTGCTTAAAATTACGAGAAAGCTCCAGAGGCAAAATGGGCAAAAGACTCTGGAAGCCAAAGGAACGGAGCAACGTGGCAGCCATCCCAGCCCAAAGCTGCTGCCTTGTAATGTGGTAACAGCGCCGAATTCCTTCCACCTTCACAGCCCCACGGGATCGCTCGTCGCGGCAGCACGGCTAATGAAACGCTCCTAGCCCCGTAGTACTGCGACTTCCTTGCACGGAGAGCTGAGACAAGGAGATCCACAGCATTTCAGAGAAAAGCAAGATCCTTGTTTCCAACCCAGTTTACAGTAAAACACTTTCAAAACACCCTCAGAAATGATTGCACCTTCAGAAGTAATTCTTTCATACAAAATCTTCAAAAAAGATGTTTTGAAAGCTTTAATAGAACGTGTTTTAGCAGCTTATGCCAAGTAAATACTACAGAATAAAATTTCAATTCACCTCCATTTTTATTTTGAAGATGGGCAAAACCAGAACAGGAAATACGATATTTTCTCCAGTTACTGTACAATTTTACAGGATCCATAAACTGGCTCTCTTACACTAAGAGACTCATTTGCAATTTTTATTCTTTTTATTCTACTATGTGTCCAGCATAACTGGCCCCAGCACATTTATCCAAGATCAGCAATTCCCATGCATTACTGAAGAGCACTGTTGAACCTTCTCCAGTAAGTGCACTGTACTTCTCCAAAGGTAATAATTTCCACACCACTGCAAAATGCATTTACAAAACTAATCTTTCAAGGACCAGGAGCCACTGAATTGAATACCAAAAAGATTTATTCAGAGAGCTGCATGTTGTATTATTAATTTTGAAGTTGCTCTATCTTTGAGAAATAGTCAACTCCATTCTACCAGTTCTTGACCCAGAATGCAATTATTTGTTCTATTTTACTCTTTCAGTTGATCTCAAAGGAACTGATCAAGTGTTAAGTAGCGCACATGCGTGTTCTGCAGCTTAAATGATTATTTATTCTGTAAATTACATTCTATGCAACAATATATTATAAACCCAGGATACAAAAAATCATGCTGAATTTTATATTTGTCTCTTCACTAGACAGTTACTGTTATTGCCTTCTACATTTAGAACTGTAATTTAGAATAAAGCTTCTGGTTCACAGAAGTGTATGGGTTTCAGCCTTTCTCAATAAATCTGTAGTCAGAGCCTTGATAAAAGGGGTTGAATCAGCTTCAAGGCATTTTCAAATTATGAAAAAGATGTTTTTAATCAGTTATATAACCATTTAACAATATGACAGAAATAGTAACATACTAAAATAACCAGTGACTTTCAATGTCAAAAAGAAAGCATAATAATCTAAATAGGAGAAAGCACTATTCAAACATGAGCTAAAAGGTTCTAAAAGTTCATTTGCAAAAATATTTTTTCCACTATCTTGAAATTTATGTTGTTATTTCCACCTATGCTGTACCCAATACAAAGCTTTATTTCAGATTTCTCATTTTCTGCTATAGAGAACATATGTGATGAGAAAATGCAAGCCACTAAAACTTATCCTAAACAGCTTGCGAACATGTTACTTCCTTCAAAGCACCGTCATTTCTGTCATTCCTGCTATTGTGTTAGAAGAGTACGGTATTTATTTTAAGTCTCTGGCTGCATCCCTTGAGAAACCGATGCTCTTTTAAGAAGGTAAGTGTTTGCAAGTAGCAGTGATGCATTTCTATTATGCATTCTGTTTACAGCAAAAACATCTACTTCATTATTCATTTCTGGTTTTAAAATGAAATGAATACAATGGAGCTAACAGATTCATCTTTCTACTCCCTCAGAATGGGCTGCAGCAGTATTCTCGGCCCTATAATCTTTGGGAGCTATTGTAATCAGTCACTCTTGTTTATTTAAAAAAAAAAGTCTACCTCCCTCCAAATACCAAATGATTTATTCTTTTATTCTTACTAATTTTTGAAGTGTTCCTTAGGAAAGCTGGATTATTCTAATTGTGGGTTTATTGCCTGTTTTTTTTTGTTTGTTTGTTTGTTTGTTCTAAATTGAGATCTGATTCTTAGGTATTTATACAAAATAGTTCACTTACAGTCAGAAAATATCCCGTCAACATCGGATCTGCTAGCAGTGCTTATGTATAAGCTGCTCTCTTGTTATGCGAGCACTGTCTGAAGCTTTATTTACTTGCAGGATTCGTCTCGCTCTTTCCCTTGTATTGGGGAAAGAGAGAATCATATCCACATGCTAATAAGGCTCCCAAAGAAAGTCTTTCAGGTATAACTGGAATGAGGCCACAGTAACAAACTTCAAAGCTGGAATCTTCCTATCCTGATTGTGGAAACTAGAAACATCGTGATTATATAAGCAATGGAGACATGGCACTATTTTAAAAAAGCAAAAATGCTTGCGAGGAACAAGAATTCTGGCTTATTTTACATGATAAAGTGAAGGCACAAGAGTCATTCATGCCATATGAATGGAGATTAGAAACTAATACCCATGGTATGTACATATTAGTCATGTTTTCATAAGGTCTAATCAATTCTAGTCTCTTCCTCAAGTATTGCCTTCATAGAGTAGTTTTCCAATTAATTTGCTGTCCTGGAAACTAGAACTTCCTCTAGGCTGGAAATTAATTAGTTACTAAATATCTAAAAATAAAGGTGACATCCAAACAGCTTGGAGCAAAGCTATTATTTACTTGTGACCTGGAACCAGAGAGAAGTCCCCCTCTCCTGGGTACAATACAAAATACACAGTAACAAACCTGGTTTCGTTATTGATTTCGCCCCTTCTCTATAGCTCAGTGCCTGCAACGTGGACAGTTAAACCTTAAACTATTCAAAGGAGAGAGAAGATGAAATTGTGTTAATTTTAAAAGAATTTCGATTTTGCAGAGGATATGACATGAATTGAGTATATCTGAACCCAAGAGACTTAAATAGAATATTTCAGAGCTTCTGCTAAGGATACCAAATTATTACAGCAAGAAGTGGCAACCCCCTTTAGTAACAATCAGCTTACCTGTCTCTAAAAGTTAGCAGGAAAGTAGAGAAATAATTTGACAAAATCAATGAAGCCTACAGAAGATCTAACTCATTCCCACGAGGAAAAAAAATCTTGGCATAGACACTTCAAATAGAAATTCAAAGACCAGTGGAATCTGAATAAGTCAAATATCCAAAGCAATGTCCTTTTTTTTTCTTTGCTTTTGAATTTAACTTCTCAATCCTTTCATTTTAAATGTCCCACTATTATCTCAGGTGATAACTTGCTCCAATAACTGCTGCATAAATCCATTTCTATTTCCACTTAAGATTTCTACTGGCACACAAAATTACCCATACCATCCTCTCTTTGTGTTAAGTTCGATAGGATATATGTGACAACTATTCCCTTTTAATTCTAGTCAAGAGAACAATTGCTAAAACTGCTCCTTCTTTCAATAAGAACTTACTATTCATGTCTATTCAAGCAGCAATTGCCCAGAAGCAGCAAAGGTCTAGCATCAAGTATGCTATTAGAGACTTCATAGGCCTGTATGATTTGGCTATCTTATTTTAACTTTGTTTTTTTTTTTTTTTTTTTTTGTCACTCTCTTTTCAAAAATAAAATGCCTGCAAAAGGCTATAAAGACAACCAAGACTGAAAAACAACAGACTTTATAGATAGTAAAGATGATAGAATGATAGTAAATATGTAGGGAGACTAAGTTTCACTAACATCCACAGACCAGGTTGATGGAACAAGTCCTCTTCCAGGGTCATAACCTCTATAGATATTATTGCCTCCTCCCCATCCCAGGGATCTTTTTTCCCTGAAGCAAATAATGTTTTTTCCTGTTACCCACTCCAGTTCATCTCCTTAGAATTACAACACTAATTGAGATCCTTTTTGCATACATATAAGAAAGGGTAATGTATTTTGCTCAAGTTTATAACAAAATTAAAATGGTTGAAAGATTTCCAAAATTAAGCTAGGTAATATTTTCAATGCACCCAACATTTCATTGTTATGGATTCTAAGTGAGACACCATTCAAGAAAGCACTCAGACAAATTAGAATAAGGAAAGTTCAAAGCTATTAAACACAGCTACCATTTCCAGCTGCAAAAGTCTGAGCCAGAAATTGTTGTGAATTGGGAGAATCTACCAAGTACCACTGCATGATTGCACCATCTTTATATTTCTAGTCATCTACCATCATCTTTGGATGTGATAAATCTTTGTTCTGGCCCAGCCTTTAGAAACTAGAATCAGTAAATTACTCCGGCAGATGCTTTGCATTAGACACCTGCCACAGTTATAGCCATAAGTCTTCCCTGTGTCACATCAACACCTATGAGACCAACACAGCCCAACACAACTATGCAAGGCACATGCAAACACCTAGCAGCATGATCTCAGTACCAAGATGTTTGTAGTTTAAACAAAACCGATCTAAAATTAGCAATGTTTGTTCCTGCTGTAAATAAGATCCCAATTTTGGATTATGACTCTAAAAAGAGAAAACAAAACTTTCCACATAAAAATTTGTATTCAGCCATTGACCTTCTAATTTCTGATCTGTTGTCTCCATTCGGTTAAGCACCTCACTGACAGAGTGAACGTCAGTCTGACACAAAGGAGACCAAAACTTAGGTTGTTTTTAGTTTCATCTCACAGTAAAAACAGTCCAGTCCATTCTTTATGTCCTCAAGTTAAGATGTGAGCAGAGAAGGTACCAAAATTTTGATATGATACCAAGAAAATTTAAAATCACCGTGTTTTTGAGAAATATCACAGGCACTTCTTAGATACTAGGAAGTTCCACAAGGAGTAAGTTAAAGGTTCACCTCCCATTTAAGAATTAAATCATCACATAGCAGATCATGCAAAAACCTCAAGTACAAGAAACTCTTTGTAGAAGTTGCAGGAATTAAATTGTATGTCCAAAAAAGTTAAATACCTTGCTACCTTAGAAGCAGAACTTACTGTCATTCTATGCAGATAAATTGTAGATGTGTTTACATACATAAAGTTTATGGTAAAGTTAAGCCACAAGGAGGGCCATAAGCACTCTCACCAGAGAGCTGAGTCTGCATAACATCTTGTGCAGACATTATGGTAATTCAATAGCCTAAATTTTAAAGCATAAAATCTAGTACATGAAGTAAAATAATATTTATCTATAATACACCAATATGCCCCCCCATGGGCGATAAGTATGGTTTGGGAAGAAGTTGGACATCTGCTGATTTGCCATGAAGGCTCAAACTCAATGACTACTTTGAAAACTTAACATTAGATCTCATCCAATTATATACATTTTTTTTCCAGAAAAATAGCCTACTTAATGATAGTCAATCATGATATGAAGCAAACAAAAGCAAAATAACTCAGTGAGCTATCATGTTGTATAACAGCTTCAAAGAACTATCAGTGGACCTTAGCTTTTACTATGTATTTTCTGTGAGGTACCTTGAGATACACCACACGTGGCACACGAATCAGCCCAAAACAAAGCAGTACCTGTGCCTCTCGCAGGAAAAGAATAACTTGTACCATGCCAAAGAACTTAATGAGCTATGACTCCAAATCCCCGGCAGGGAATAACTCTGGTTTATTGTTTATCTGCAGCACTGTCTGAGCTTCTCTATGGATGCCTTATACAAACACCATCATTCAGGTGCGAGAGAACTATGTAGGGCTGAAAAGTGACTACGCCTCCCTTACAAAAAATGGGCTTTTGGCCAAATGCAATTATTCAAATATTTGCCCTGCCTTAGGCCTTGTGTAAGCAAATTATCAGCTTATATGTACACTTGAGTTTATGCAATTAAGCTTCCTTTGAATTCTTAATTTTGTGAAAGCTAATTACCATATTTATTGCTACTTGAGATTAGAAGGGAATATATAGAAAGTATAATTTTACTGTATCTTTATAACTAAAATATCTTCCAGAAATAAATGAGCTGAACAGTCGCTAGCTCAAAATATAATTATCTTTTTTCTGTCCACAAATAGAAGTATTATTTAGCTTGAAGTATCTCACAGTTGGCTCTGCTGTTATTTATACTCTGACAGTGTATGGAAGCCCAGTCACGAACCAGGATTGCACTGAGCTATTTGCTGTGAACACATAGAACAAAAGGGACATAAGCTTTGTAATCTGACAGCCTGTCTACACTTAAAAGTTTTATTAATAGAGCATCCTTTAGTTTGCATACACAATTATTTTGCAGCATCAGTTATGTTAATTCAAGAGAAGCATGCAAGCATTTGTTACCCACACACTGCTGCTCATTACCATAAAAAAGCAGTTGCTGCTTTTACGCATTATGCTGGTAAAACTTGTAAGCATGGCTGTATTTATCAGTCATCATATCCACTACACATCGATACCCAGAAATGAACCTATTTATGCACTCAGAGTGCTTCTGAGGAGCAAATTATGATTATGCCTATTTTTCACCAGTGGAGCAGACTCAGAGAGAATAAGTGTGAAAGTAAAACGTCCGGTGCTTCGACTGCATCATCATTACTTACCAGCTACCAACAGCACCACTGTAATGACAGTGCCACAGTGACAGAGATGACAAGTGAAATAAGACAGCATGTAAAGGTAAGTGAAATTTTAGTCAAGTTTATACCACTGTGATTTATAAATGCATTCACTTTTATATATAATGCATAGTTAAGCCTGTTAAATAGTCAAGGTTTTTATTTAAAACAAATAATGTCTAATGAACAGAAAAACCCTTATGGAAACAGAGATGGGTTTTTACTTAGTTGCTTTGTTTAATTTTTTCTATTATTATTATAGAATTTCTGTTCAAGAAGTTTTGACTGCCTTATCTTTGGCTATTCAAATTTCTAACGTGACCAATCATTAAAATATTTGCTATTTAACCTAATGCTCATTTTGTATGACAATCTGCTTTGCTTTCTGACTGATATTTTTCAGCTCTTAAAGAAACTCATCCTAATAACCACGCATTTCAGAATGCTAGAAGTTCTGTCATCACATACATCATAGTTAAAAGAAAAAATTAAACGCAGAATTACTTTTAATGGTCTGTAACAGAAGCATTTACCACACCTGACTATTAAACATGATCCTCTCTCATTGCAGGCTGGAAGGGATATCAGTTAAGACTTTGATGTGAGCGGTTACAAGATGTAGGTATGACCTCTAGTTTCTGCAAGCAGTAGATAACAAGAGGGGATATACCTGCAAAGGCTGAGGAAGTCACACAGGAGGGTGCTAGGAGGATGCTAGAGTGATATAGGCAATGTTTATTCTTTGGAGAAGGAAGATTAGGATATTAAAGTAGCAATGGTGTGAGCATCACTTCAAATGGCCTCAGGAACAGACCGACTGTAGAGGAGGATCTTGTAACAAAAGGTAAATTTTAAAAACAGGTGTTTATTTCACATAGAAGTGGGATTGTGTTCATGTGTAAGAATATCTTCAGCGATTTATGACTACTGCTCTCACAAATAGGAATGATAGTATTAAATAGGTAAGAATAAGTGAATACAAATAAGAAAACAAAGGATATTTATCTGTAAGGATATTTATTTTCCTTCCTTAAACCAGCGCTAAAATGTCCTTGTTTGGCTCTGCTAGAAGGTTGAGAAATACTAGTTTTCATAAGTAAATTCAGGCTTTGGCTACCAACCCAAAACAAAGACTTCATTTTGAACTGGATTGTGCCTTGAAAATTTTGCAGGTAAATAAACTCACTGAGCTACTAATAGTCATCTTTTTATTTGAAAATAGCCAGAGAAGATAGTGATGTGCACAGCTTTGGGCAAGTGTCAGAATATAACAGGTGCTTAAGTTCTCCTGAAAATCTGTTCCAGGAGTGCTGGCATTCTGCTGGATTCTGTCCTTGTTGTGTACAAGCCTTGGACTTCAGGCAATGCAATGAAATGAAATTGGTGAAGTGGCTCAAGTCCTTGCCGGACCAGGGCTTTAACTGTTTCCTTTCCAGAAGCAGCAGGAAGGGGAGACTGTCAGGGAAAGGAAACATGAATTATTTATAGCAGAAAGCTCTTCTCCCTGTGCACATTGCTGCACAATTGAATTGGAAAGTATTTGGTCCACGAGCTTTACTGTATTTCCCACAAGAGTTTAACTAATCAGCAGCCAGGTCCCTTTGATTTTTTTCCTTAATAACAATCTAATAAATTAATGAAAACACGAGGTCATTTTTCTTATACACTGTTTTAACTACAAGGGACTTGAACTTCGAAGAAATTGAGAAAAACAAACACGCTTCTCTAATCAACTCAGACTTCAAATTTCTGGACTCCCTGCTCAGGTACTGTAGCTGGGGTTTTGGCTATAAAAGCCAGGATTTAGATTCAGAAAGCAATGACCTTTCTTACAGTCTGAGACTCAGAGCAGGAAGCATTTGCACTTTCTGCTAGAGCTCCTCTACTAAAAAAAAAAGAGAGAAAAAAAATCCTGCTTGTTTAATATTCCAGTTTTATCTTTTGCAAGCTCTAGAAAGGCTTTGGAGAATCCATATCCACTCCCCTGTATTAAATTTTAATATTTAAGCCTCCCTGATGTAAGAAGGGTTAAAACCTGGAGCAATTGCAAAATCAAGAATTCAATTTGTTCCCAAATAGGCACTCCAGGGCTTTGGACTACATTACCTCAAATGACAACATAAGAACATGGTATAAAATATTACATAGTAAGCTGGGTGTATATTGGAACTGAAAAGAACTGGTCTAATTTAGTACTAATCTGAAAATTAAATCCAGAAACAATTACCTCGCGATGGAACATACCTAATGAATTATCTTGTATTTCTGTAAAGGTTTTTGTGACCCTCCTAGTATAATTCACTTAACCAACGTTACTTTTGCAGTAATCTGTTTATCTCAGTAAGTGAGCCTCAAACCATCTGAAACCAGCAAGCACTTTAACTTCTGCACCGCAGGGTGTGCAAGTCTGTGCAGCAGAGGGGGAGATGGAGGCCAGGGAGATCCAAGGGCCCCCAGTCCAAGAGACCGGAGCTGGGCAGACAAGCCATAGACTGGGGACTATGTAAGATCCACTAGTAAGTTATACACACACGAACACAGCGCATGTCTCAGCACAGCTGCAATATACTGCTTATGCAGCGAGCGCATTCTGTCTGGCAACAGACTGGTACCAGTTTAAAATTCTTAGATTGCCTAAAACTAGCTCCAGGCCAAGAGTTACTGGCGGTCACTGCTTGGAGAACACCACACGTGACACAGTGGCCACGTATAATGGAACAGAAGACATAAAATATTCAAATAAACTTGTTATAAACTGCCCCTTTCACCTCTGCAGAGGCATTGTTGTAGACTCCAGTTTGTGTAGGCAATGCTCTACTTTGTTACGGAATACCCAGTATTTTAAATACCTTATTTTGAATTCCTGCAGTGCACATTAGGGTTAAAAGCAGAATTTTTCCACTGGCGTGAACAAACAGCTGAGATCCTGCCGTGGCAGCCGCTGCTCGCTGTGGCACAGGGCACCACGATCAGGGCCACGTCCCCTCAGCTCCTACAGCCTCAGCTCTTTGGAGAGGACCCTCCTAATCCTTCCTCAAGGCCCAGCATGAAGCCTTCGTATCATGAGGCTGTTCCAGATAATCTAATAGGAACAACACAAGCAGTTAGTGGTCAAACTGATCTCGGGGGGTTATTTACATGGATAATTTTATTTCCACAGAGAAAAATCAAATCACCAAGTTAGTGATTCTGGTGGCGTTTTCACAACAGGAGCAATGGAACAAGAGACCCACTCTGCACTCTCCAATCTGGCACAAATCGAAGCTCACAGCACCAAACCACCGGCTCCAGCGAGCTCCTGCCGCTGCCCACCGTGGGGACACCAAACCCAGGCCCTATCCCACAGCTCCACAGGACCGGCCATTCTCATTTATGAGCTTTCAAAATTAGTTTTATAAATGTCAGATGGGTCCAGGATATAAAATTCACTTTCTCATCAGCAGTCTTTCACCTTTATCAGGAAAAAAAGTGCTTGTAGCTCTCAAGCAGGGTGAGATTTAGCATGAGTGCAAGGAGCTGTTGAAGGGACAAATCTGAAATTCCTAGGTAGACCTCCTATACTGCATTAATTCCACACAGACATTCCCACTCATCCACTTAATACATTTCCTATCACGTTCCCCAGTAGCAGATAGCAACTCATCTGTATCAGGAGGAATTCATCCCCGTTACGGTAATGACTGAGATTCTGCATAACTGTTTCTGCAGACACAGAGTGGCTGAACATGGGCTCCTCTTCACTCGTCTAAGATCAAGCAGCATTTTTCAGAGACATTTACACCAAGAGATTATTTAACTTACTAATGGGTTCCATGGAGAATAAATTCCTACGAGAAAAAGTAGGTTCTATAAATTATTTTAAGGCAGTTGTTAAGAGGAAAAAAAATGTTGCAAGTTAATGTGCAGATTTCCCAGAGAAATCTCATATCAATTCACAAAAGAAAATTTATAGTTTCCCTAAGGAAAGGACAGGTATAAACTAAAAAAAAAAAAAACACGCATCACCCTGACCCTTGAAAATTCATGTCTGTTCATGTATTTTTACAGCGTAACTGATCATCAGTGAATATCATCAAGATATTTGTATTAATAAATATTATCAAAATGGCTCAGTTCTGTCTTAGGGAGCAGAAGCCGTATATATACTGTAACACAAGAGATTTGGAGCAATGTGATTAGCACTGAACTATACTTTGCAGTTACAGATGAATAAAATTCATTACATTTAGTTACCAAAAATATGTCCAACTTTAAGCACATTGGTGCAAGACTAAAGGATGGAAAATCCCAAGTCCCATTCTAACTTTTTTTATGAAAACAATTCTTTTTTTAAATGAAACAATGTTTTTTTCACAAGGAATTTAAAGATGTCACAGTAAGTCAATGAATACATCATCAGTGAAAACATGGGGAGAGAAAAGGAAACTGCCTGTATGAAATAATTTTCAGTATGGAGCAAATTGCAGTGAACTAACAATCACAATTAGTCTGTTTGGCTGTTTTTCTCAAACACACAAAACCTACAGTCAATCAAGCGGGAAGTTCCAGACTGCAAAGCAATTCAAAGCACCTTTGTAACATGCTTCATCTTGAAATAGAAGTTACCCCAAAATACTACCTCTAACCTTTTAAAAGCAGATAGAAAGTCAAAAGCCTTGTTCACGTCAGCTATAACTCTCAACCAGAGGATAGGGGCAGCAGCTGCTAATCATTTTTCCTCTAAATCCCCCGTTCAGACTTGTACCGTATATCCACATGCAAGTAAGAAATACACCGCGTGCTGCAGCACAGGCTTTTTAAACCATGGCAGGGAGCATTTAAAAATCTGCCCAGGAAGCAAGCTGTATATTTGAGGAACACTTTGGGGAGATTTATCCATTGCCTTGCCACAACCTATGCAGGAATTCACTTCTCAAGTTTCCCAATGTGACAAGGCTTACAGAGTGACAGATTATGCCGTCTATAAGAGCCTCACAGCGTGCAGGGCTGTTTAGCCTTTGTAATCAATTTTCAAAATGTCATAGGGTACATCCGCAGTTACTGTTATTACCTGTGTTACAGCAGCACTGAGACACCACAATTGAAATCAAGGATCCATTGTTGCAGACTTGACAGGTATCTATACAGCAAGAAAGGGCAACAGAATCTGTCTCGGAGTTTACAGCCTAAATGTACAAATAAAGAAAATAGCATCCATTTCACAAAGAGGAAGATTAATATCTAAGCACACAGTTTGCCAGATTTAGCCTCAAATGCTCTGACCATTTCACATGGGAAGACTGATACACAGCTGGAACAAAAACATCACTCCTCCAAATCTAGTTCTATAGATACAGAACAATAGAGGAGGCTTTAATGGCAAATATGGAAAGTCCAAAAGTAATGTGAAAAAAAAAAAAGCTTGAAGTCTTTTCTTAACTTTGAATCCACAATGGAGTTAGAATTGAGAAAACCTTTTTCCTTCCCCTTTTCAAAGCAGCTTCCCACTATAGACATGGAAAGCAATTTATTCCAATCTCTAGGGAGCTGTACAAAATATACCCTCTCCACTGGCCCTGTACTTCTCCAGAGAACCCGACCACTTTATTTCCTTCTATACCTTTTATTTTTCTGACAGTCTTCTAAAAACTCTAGCAAGACAGTAAATAAAGACAGTACATAGAAGCAGGGTTAACGTGCTCCACCCTGACACAAACCTTGTTTCAATGAGGTTGGCCACGATGGCCCCCATGGCAGGAGATGCAGCGCTCATGTGCAGGCAAGGGGTAAGCTAGTCAGCACATTCAGAGCCAGGCAGCTATGATGAAATTAATGCACATTTAAGGTATTTTCAGCTTTGAGACTCAATGCTAGATCTCAATAACGCTTCATATTTATAGAGGTTTACTCAGCCAAGAAACTTAGTGTGCTGACATCTTCTAGATTAGTTAACATCTCTGCATCCCTATAAGGCTGCTAGATAGCACTGTTCTCTTTTTACAGCTACACAAAAAAATAATTGATTTGCCCAAATGCACACAGGGAGCCTGTGCCCATCCTAAGCAGATCAGAGCTATGGTCAGTTCTTGGTTCTCAGGTTCACCCTGTGTAACCCAACTTCATGCTCATCAGCATTTTCACACATCTGCAACCCGGTCTTTGCAACAGAGCAGCAGCCCTGGGAATTGCTGCAGCCTCAGGAGTGTGGAGAAAGGCACAGAAAGCAATAATGAGTATTTAAACCAAACAAACTACCCCGTCAGTCCATATCTATTGGATTTGGTCACAGATAGGTAGTTGTGTGAAGTGACTCACTGAAAGGACTGACTGCTATTGAGCACAACTTCAGGACTGCTCACGGCAGATGCCAGGTCCCTTCCTATTTTAAGAGATTTGCCTGCTAGATTGTCAGGCTCAGTGGATGCACGGAAGCAATGATGCCAGCAGACATTAGACAATTCGCTGCAGAATGACTATAGAAAATCATTACATCAATCCTGAGAAAACACTTCTCTCCAATTATTTATAAAAGTATGTCCTTACTAAGCAGATATGCAGAGTTCAGTGTTTCCAACTGGCCATATAGATAACACAGAAGAGTGCCCACTGGCTTAGACTTAGTCCAGGTTCACAAATGGAAAATACATTTAAAGAGCAGAAGATTTGATTGATTTTTAAGTCTAAATAAAAAGGGAGATTAATTCCATAAATATCAGGAGCATTCATCCTTTGCCAACAATGCTGGGCACCATATGGGATGAGGCTGTAAGCAGCTAGTTTGCTAGGCCCTCCTGAATGATTTTCTTAACATTTTAATAAAAGCAGTTAGTTTTTCCTTTAAGCCAATCCAGAGGCTTCTAAATTAGTTTCTTTGAGTCTGCTTACAAACATAGAAAGTCAGTTAAACTAGAACTGCTGTAAGTATCTATTACTGCAGGAAAAAAATAATATGCAATTTGCTACACATATAGTTTTAAAATTATTCTCCTTACCATCTGTGACAATGACTTTACAATGGCACATTTTGAATAGGCTTAGATTTATAAAGGTTTTCTGTTTAACATTTTGGATTTATTCTCTAAACTCTGCTCCTTTGACTGCAATACCACATTCCTACCACGTGCTTTTGTGTTCTTAACATTTATCATTTTCCATGGCTCTTGACACAAAGAACTGATTTAGGGTTCATTGGCATTTGCTACTGTCACACACATACAGCCACAGAAGGGGCTTATTTTATTCCTGCCCTTCCTCCGGCAATCCTCTGAGATCATGGGAATGCCAGACTGTATGCGGGACAAGGCAAAACTGACCTGCATTCAAAATAAAAGCATATTCAGATAGATGCATATACAAGAAAAAGCATTTTCTCCTTACTGAGAATGGTCAGATGGAAATTTAAGTATCCCATTTTTTAAAATCCTGAGGGATAAAAATCACAGACTATTTAGACATACATAATTCAACAATGGCTTTACAAGTTTAAAAATCTTTGTTTCATTCTTTCTTCATGATTGGACTTTACACCTATTACTTTCAATTATGAATGTAGTTTGACTACATATCTGAAAGGATTTCCAAGATGTTTTATCTCTTGATGCAGACCCTGAAAAAGGCCTAGTTGCTTGACACTAAGAGCATTACAAGTAGCTTTGGAAAAGATATGAACAGGATTGCAATTAATCTCAATTGTTTAAAAATTGTAATGAGAGGTCATAGCTGTGTGGTGTGCATGCACACACATATATATGTGTCTGCCAGAAGATCTTCACAAGACAGAGCGACTATTCTGTGTGTCATTAATCCTACACTATTCGTGGGAGGAGAAGATTTTTTGGAGCTGCACAACATGAGGTCTGCTACTATGTTTGACATCTTTGCAACAGAAGATGTCACTGATGTCACCACGCCATGGACTTAACTGACACGAGAGGAGAATTTTTATTCTCTTATGCATCCCGCATGACCTTGCCTAACCTGTATGAAGAACAGGTGGAATAAGGGTAAGGTAGTCTGCAGTAAATGAACTAATTCATAAATGCAGAATGAGAGCCTTCCACTACTTAACTTGTGTTACATTCCTGCAGGATTCAAACTCTTCTTTTCTCTTCAAACAGTCTATGCTTTCAAAGAGAAAGAATTCCTGCTAAACCAGCCAGAGGCTATTAAATAGATACAAAAACATTGCTTCTCTGAGCTCCTGGAGACAGCGTGTCACAGCAGATCTCTGCCCTGCTCCTACCCTTCTCCCCTTTAGGCCCTTGTCAGACATGCTACAGTGGTCTGAGCAAGCCCTTGATTTGACCAAGCACAGGCAGAGAGGAGCCCCAGCACGTCTCCAGTCTGCACCGGGACTAACTGTGCTCAAAGGTTCTCGACACACTTTGCTCTTAGAAACAGAACCAAGTCAAAGGATGTCAGCGCCCTTAGGAGCAGCTTTGCCTCTGTACGGCAGCACAGCCAGAGCCCGCGCTTGGCCACGGGCATCGCGGCCAGGCGCAGGGCTGCAGCGCCCAGCACGGTCCCCAGCCACGGCGAGGGGCACCGCGCGCTGCCACCAGCGCAGGGCTGCGCGCGGGCTGCTGGCCTGGTGGCACTGCGGCACGCTGAGCACCACGGGCACTGCTGCACTGACACCTCTCGCTCTACTGAGACGAAGCTGTGAAACCCGGACACCCATTGCAAAGGTCACAGGAAATAATCCGTCTTTGAGACAGCGGGGTGGATCAATATGCTGAGAGATTTCCTTCAAATACCAGCCAGGAAGCCACTTCTTGGCCCACCCCTCCCTTGGTCTTTTTTTTTTTTTTTTTTCTGGGTGGCAGGGAACCTGTGTTAGGGCTTCTTCACGGGAAGAGAAATTAATGCAGTAACTGCCAAGCAAGAAAAACCATGTCAACACAGTAGCAATGTCATTTTTGCACACAACTAATATATTAGAGCTGAAGACCTGTGGGTCATTAAGAAGACCTGAAGAAATGCTAAGGCATCTGTAAGATCATCCCTTAGAAACACATTAATACATAATAACACTACATAGGTCAGTAACATGATTTCCTGACAAGCTTTGGTGTTAAGGAGCAGACAGTGGTAATTATTCACCAATAATATTGTTTCAGATAACTGGTACAAAACCTTGCCCAGACACATCTGGGCCAAAAATAATCACCAGTGCTAGTTCCACAGGAATCTAAAGAAGATAACAGCAGGATTATAACATCCAATATGGATACAGCAGAACATGAAAGGAAGAGGGCATCGGAAAACAAAGAAACTACAAAAATAACACCAGGAAAATATGATCTTCCAGCATGGATGAACTTGCTGCAGCCTTTCTCCATTTAATCTGTTCTCCAAGAGCAGCACACAGCACCTCAAGGGGTTGGCTCTCTTTCGGTATATTAAATAAAAATTGAAAATACCTAGATATTTTCCTTCATCCAATCTAAGATGCCCATAGCAATGGAGAGATCCAAGCAGCCTGGTTTCGATCAGCAGGGCATGGCCAACATCTGGGAGGATACTCCACTAAACAAAGTATGGACAACGTTTTTCAGAATTCTGTCAATGCAACGTCTTCCTTGAGCATCACACAGTAAAATGTACCAATATGGATAAAGGAATCTCAAGCATAAGTGGAAGCCTTTATAGCACAAGAGATGAAAAATGGATGTTTGAAAAGATTTTTATTGAGATGCAATAGCCATGCAATATTAATAATGGTACCTTCTTGCCTTAGAGCCTCTGTGGCATAGAAGCTAAACAGAAAAACCTACCAAACAAAACACTAACTCTAAAAAGGACATGCCCAAAGAATTATGGCCTCTGAGCACTATCATTATTATTGAAGTTTTTCATAATAGGCAACTCAATTTTGCAGTCTCTCTAATGGTTGCTCAAAACAGATTTCACTGTACTATAATTTAGTTGCTTTTAGACTATATGTCTAAATAACTATAATCTTGACTACAAGCCAGGAACTTTCTAATCCAAATAATTTTAGTTTATCATTTCGGAAATTACCCATTAACAAACTCCCTGCTCTCATACAGCATGCAGCTGGTTTAGATTAACACAGCTAAGCGAGTAGACATCTCCAAGATCTTTCTGTGTAGAGACCATTAATGAAATTTAGCCTAGGAGAGAATGCTTGGTCATAGCTCTAATAGCTTTTTTCTTTTTGCAATTCCTGTTAAAAACAAAACACAAACAGGTACTTGCCGTGTTCTCAGAAACTCACTCTCAGCCTCAACCAGCAAATGAGCATATAAGATTCCTTACAAGAAAATCTAAATGAAGTAACCTGCTTGCAGATGCTCTGGCAGCCAATAGAAGTAATAAATTAATACAAGTGGCAGCCACTCAGTCCATCCTCTTGCAACTGCTGAAACCCTTCTAGACGCCCCAGAGCAGTCAATATCATTTCCCTCATGTCACCGTCATAAAATCATATGCACAGTAAGTCTAATCCATCTTGAAGCATGTACCTTTTCAGGCATGTCAGGGAACTTACTGTATCATTCCCCCCTGAGTTATACAGTGTTTTCAGGTTTCTTTTCTTCTTCTTTAAAAGGCAAATCTAGGAAAAACTACAAGCTTTCCTCACAGGACAACAGGTCCCATAATCCATATTTTTCCCCCATCAAAAGTTATTCAGAAGTAATAAAACATTATAATGATTTATGGCAGGGAAAGTTTTCTAATTAAAACTGAAGCCAATACTTTTAATAAAAGCATTTTTATGTGTTAGTGCCATTTTAATATACTTACTGTTTCCAAAATAAATGCAAGGAACAGTTTAAGACACTCAAGGACTGAGGGAAGACGTGAGATTACCTTGCAATCTCCATTCAACCATCTTATGGATCATCTTTATTAAGATGTATTTAATTGCATCATCAATATTTTCCCATGTGCTTCTGCCTCCCCGTGCACCTAGCATGGATCAGTTTTACTTAACAAGTATCTATTTAATATTCTGGGTTTGCCTCATTTTTTTCAGTGCATGTCTGAGGCCTTATCTACTGCGCACTGTCCAAACATTGCTCTGAATAAAGAATTTTTCATTTCCTTTGGGCTCTTCTCTGCTGTTTGTCACTATCTGAATGCTTCACAACATTAATTGAACTTGACAAAGTAAGGCAGTGGAATTATCTCCTTTTTACAGATGAGGTACTGAGGCAGAGAGAAGTTAAAGTCAAAAGTAAAGCCAGTCAAACTTTACAAAGGAATTTTCAGTTGAAATAAAAACAAAACAAAAGGAAGCACTGCCTTTAAATGAAAGCATTTAATGAAAAGCAGAACCAGAATCTTAGGTTCAGGGCGAGTGAAGCAGAGAATGAAGAGTTGGTCATTTCAACCTAAAAAATGGAAAATATGACATTTCCATTTGAAAGTTTATATTTTCACTTCCAATCTAAAAACTTCAGAAGTTGCTATAACTTGTCAGTGCGATTCAAGTCTACTTAAAAATAGCCATTTGGATTCTCACTTGTAGGGTTTACCTTCACAAATATATTAGAGGAATTTGAGGTGAGCTGCCATGGACAATATTAAGGTACCCAGGCTAAAGAGTTCTAACCCCAGTGTAGATAAAGAATCAAAGTTCACTGTATAGATAAAGTTCAGGTAACTATAAGCAATCAGTGTAGCGTGCACTGGAGGTTACCACACCTCAGCTGAGGTGCACAGCTGTTTCTCTGCATGCTGCTGGGCAGTACAAAGCAACAGCCTTTAAAGTGCTCATGCTTCAAATGGATCTGGCTGGACCTGGATCTCTGCTCTTTCTTCCATTCAGCCCAGCTGCTATTCAATATTATCCACTGGCGGGGCTGGAAATCTGATTTAATCTTTGTAACTCTGAAGCAATTGAGGGAGTAGCAAATGTATTATCTGACCAGGAAAGAGGTCTACAATAGACTCAAACACTATTGACAAAATAAAAGCAACCTTGCTCCTCCAGTTTACCCACATCCTCACCAGATAGGGCCAGAACTACTCAGAATGCTCTGTGTGATGAAGCAAAGTGAAACAGAGCCTGATGATAGCCTTTTTGCATATATTCAGCCATACACAGTTACTAAACATTATCTAAGTTTTACTCAGATTCTATTCCTTCTTATCTGTCTACCAATATATAAGTTTATTAAAGCAAACTAGTAAGAGTTAGCCAAATGAGAGGTAAATAAAGGTGCCTGTGAAGGTGTTTATACAATTCCAAATTCTCTAAGTCTTTGAACTCTTCTTGGCAGAACTACATGATTCTGTCTGGGTCTGATATTTTGAAAACACATTTCCTCAAGATCATTTATATACTTAAAGACATTTTTATAAATAAAGGACAAAATCTAAAGGCACAAGCCTTTAAAAATCCTTGCAGAAAGCTATAGTTTAATGACTTAGAATAGTATGAAACACATTTCCAAAAAAACTTAGACAATTTTTCTTAAAATAATTTCATCTTAGTTATAATCTTGTATTGAATTCTAGAATTCTCTTTCCCTACTATCAAATGCTATTAAATAGTAGCAAAATCATTTATTACAGGAATATATCTAGACTAAACTCCCTAACAGTATGTCAACTGTGCAAATATTTTAACATACAATGTCACGTTCCACAACAATACACATATATTTATTAATTTGAATCACTCCAGCCAGGGAGGTATGAGTAAGGGCAATATCACATAGGACTGTAATTAATCACCTTGGACATTTCATTGTCAGTGAACATAAATCAAGAAGCAAATGTTTCTTCATATCTGACTGATATGTAACCAGCATTAACACAGTGACAAAATCTAATGCTTGTCACTAGCTGATATATATTTTATATACCGTTGACACCTAAGATGCAAGGCTGTTTCACACGAGTGCCCTCCACCACAGGATTTATTTTCTGGATACAGAGCACATCCTTTAAAAATACTACCAGCGTTACAGCAAGGCTCAAGAAAGAGCAAACTAAAGGCCAAGTTATAAAGTTTCTGGAATTAAAAGAAAAAAATCTTGTAGATCAATACGATTAAGGCACAAGAAATACATGTTAAAAATAAGATCGGACAAATGCCCATTTGCTGGAAGAAACAAGACAATTTTTAACCTGTCAACTCCAGTCACCAGTTTCGTTCTGCGCACATCTTTGCTAAATACCCCCTAGATCATTAAGAGAGACAAACTGGCTTTTCAGCCCAGCAGTTAAATGCTTACAAAGACTGTGGAGAGTGGACGCTTCATCACAAGGAAGGAGCCAGTCCTCTTGCACCACACAGATCAGTGCCTCACTACAACCCCAGCCCTTCCTCAGAAATTCTCTCACTTTCATCGTGCCAAGGCATTTCATACTGCAGCAGGAAGCCTCCTCTACAAAATATTTAGTTTGAGACTTCCTCAGATCCCTTTCCCTAATGAATGATGAAACGCCCTGTTGGGCTGCATTCAGCCTGTACATACTCATTTTAATGCATGAAATATGCAGAGCCAGTACCTGCATACCAGGAGCGGAGGTGTCCCGGTGCTCAGGAACAATTTTCCTGTCTGCCTAAGTTACAGGTATCCACCTGTGCCAAATCCAACAAGATGGGAGTTCATTATGACTGCTGAAGAAGCACAGCCCTATCTTAAGCTGTTAAAATAGCATGTTTCCAGCTCTGAAAACATTTAGCTTATTCTTCAAATTATAGCTTTTGCATTAAAGAAAGTACTCACATGCGCAAGCTCAGACTAGGTTTAAACTGCTACTGGGGGATATAAAATTTACCCTGAAGCACTAAAACTAATTTCTCAAAAAAATGTGAAAATCCACAGGACATCATCATCATCAAGATATACCAGGCTGCTAGGATAATTGGTTACACAGATCTGGGAGAGTGGAAGGCACAGTATTTTAAAATTCATTTCATGTTTCTTCAAGCGCCTTCAATCCCTGCAATTCCTGAAGGTACAGGTGTTACCCCAGGCAATGCATGTTAAATATATATGTATATAAATACACACACACACAGCGATCTCATGCAGGCAATTAAAAATAAAAGCAAGCCAGGAAGGAGAATGCAAGTTGCACGCAGCATGTAAATTCTCAGCATCCATTGCTGGTAGACCTGGGCCCAGTTTTCTGGATCCATGACCCACAAAAGAGACCCGTAATGCTCTGATTTACACTGACACGTGAGTTGAGCTGCAGAGATTCGAAGGAACCAGCAGAGACTGAATCAAGATCTGGACCTGCTGTGGTTAAACATAAACACTCCGGGCCACCAGGATGAACTGAAAGTGAAGTCAGTTTGTGATGATACTCACCGCAGCTCACAATTCATTAAAAATAAATAAATAAAACACTAAAAATAATTGTACAGTTACTTATTTAATTCTGTTTTCCAACGAAAACTTGCTTTGTTTCATGGAGCTGCATTAACAAGTCTCTCCATTTCCAAAGTCTCTAACGCTGGGGCCAGCCAGGGAGCTGAGCACGAGACAGGTTTGTTTGAAGGGCCAAGCTGGCCACAGCCCAAACTGCCAAACACGGCTACGAGCACAGATCACCACCCGAGGTCAAACACAATTCACGACTGCTGAAGACAGCATTAATCCTTTGGCTTCTGATGTTCAAGATCTCAGCACTTCAGCTCTGATATTCCCTAACTTACTTGCCAGCCTGCAAGTTCTCAGACTACTTCACATTTTATATCCCATCTCAATCCCAAATATACTGACTGCAATCTCTGGCAGAAGAAAAAAAGGTATTTCTTATTTAGTCATACAACTCTATGGGCAACATATAGAGAAGAAAAATATACATACAACAGTATTTCTAGGCTGTGCTCTAAACACTAAAGTAAAATTGTACTCACAGGCAGCAAATACAAATTCAGGCTTTAGATAGTCCGTTTGCAAAATACTAAGAATACAACATATGTTTACAGTCTTTGATGGAAGTGTTCTCCAAAGCACAATTTATATTTAAATTCCTATTTTGAGGAATCTAACACTAAATAAAAATAAATGTCAAAGTTTTCTTCACTGACTTGTTTCTTAATTAGATTCAAGTATTTTGTTTAACCATTTCATATTCTTATTTGCTTTCTGACATTCATGACATCTTACTACCGGGAAGCACTTCCAATTACTTTAAAAGTTTTTTTTAAAAAAAAAAAGGTGTTTAGCTACTGCAACACTGCAGGGGCGGGCGGGGAACAAGTAACTATTTTATTTCCTTTGATATCTGCTAGTACAAGAAAGGATAGATATTGCCAGTGTCTGCTACAGACATATATGGAACAAATTGGTATTTTAAATGGTACAAAAAGTGTTCCGTAGTTCTCTAGCATATTTTCTTCTGTTCTGACCACAAACACAGTAACACAGAAAGAACTGACTCAGTGTTTATATATATATATACATATATACATAATAAGTTCTCATTCAGGGGTCCCCAAGAAGTCCCTGGTGCCAGCAGTTGAAAATTACTTAAGTTAAGAAGCACTTTATACCGCACACCAGATTTCTTTAGTCCAATTTCAATTACAGCACAGCAAATGAAAATGAATCAGACTGCAGTCAACTAGCTCAGCTGTGGCTCCACTGTAACTCAAAGCCAGATGTGGTGAGATATCCTAGACTGATCAGGTCCATTTTTCATTCAGAAAAAAACTATTTCTGCATCTGTTTTTTTAGTCTATTATGCTTCTGAAAGAATTTAAGATTATAAAGTTTTAGCTAACATATAGCCCTAAATGCTTCCTGGTATAATTCCATTCCGGCTGATAGCATGAGAAATTTGACTCACCACATCTCATTAGAGAAAACATGCTGCTAATTTGTGAAATATTTTGCTTGGTCTGCCAAATTAACTGAATACTTTTTCCC
The DNA here is from genome assembly GCA_034781795.1 of Crypturellus tataupa. Taxonomy (NCBI): domain Eukaryota; kingdom Metazoa; phylum Chordata; class Aves; order Tinamiformes; family Tinamidae; genus Crypturellus; species Crypturellus tataupa. The sequence goes on from JAWLRI010000629.1 coordinate 1,450,870, forward strand.
CTCTTAGCACAGTAACTAATTCAAGAATCACTTATTCTACTTCACTGAAACTAAAAGTTGAGTTGAAAAAAAAAACAATAGTTGCTATGGTTGATAATACATCAAGCATTGCCTTCCAAAAACAGCAGCCAAACAGCAGCATAAGTCAGAATGTTATTTATAAATGTTTTTCATTTATAATGATGTTTCCCTCAGACAACCCAAGACAGATTTCTTTCTCCAGCAGACACCTCCATACTGATGCCAAAGGGATCTCAGCTAGACCAGCAGCAAAGCTATCTGAGGGCCATCAGCCTCTTCCAGAAAAGACTGAGGAGCATTAGCTAGAGAAGCCTCAACTGTGAACAGAGAACTCCTTATACAGTGTCAGAAATTCAGATTTTGCTCATCTCAAGAGCAACCAGAAGTTGTTCCTACTGTACTTCTTCATTTAGTCCCTGGTCCCAATTCACATAATCCAACTCAAAAAAAAAAAAAACCACCCACACCCTAAAAGTTCATCTTCCACAACTTTCCAATTCTCAAGGGAAAAAAATAAAAATATAAAAAAATAAAAGTGACAGATTTCAAGAAAACTCTACTAACTCAGAAAACTAGAAACCACAATACTTAATTTAAGCAATGTAAAGGTAACAAGATGTCAATAAACAGAAGTTGACATTTCTTAGCACAGGCGCAAACTTCCCTCCCCTAGCAAAAAATGAGGGGTATATGAAGTGTATACTTTTCCTCGCATTCAGCATTAAAGTTTTAATTTAGGAGAAATATATTTTCAGCCCAAGTAGCCCCTAACAAATTTGATAAATTAAATCCTAGCACGTAGGGAACAACATCAAAAATATGAGGAACATTTTTGTCCCCTCTTGTTTTATTCATTACTTAAATCAACTACAACTAAATCGCCACTAGCAGAGGTAGCAAAAGCAGTCAGGTCTGATCCAGCAACTGGAAAACAGAGCAATTATAAGTGGTTCACTGTCAAACTGAGCAAACATTCCTAGTGAAGCCCATAGGGCTTTGCCTAGCATCCAGCATTACTGAAAATTATCACTAATTATTTGGATGATTAATTCTCATTTTTACGCAGAGCGTTCAGGGTCTCGGCTACTGTTCAGTTCAGGTTCTGCGTTTCAAAGGGACACGGGCCGACCAGCAGAGCCCACATGTTGAGACCAGACCTGGCCTCCAAAGGAAGATTAAAGAGATTAGGTTGTTTTATGAGAAAAGAGAAAGCCAAAGGGACATATGATGGTGCTGTTCAATGTGTAAAAATGTGGCTACAAAGAGATAAACTCTTCTTTGTGCCACAAATTGCTTTAAGAGAAATGAATGGTAGATACCAGAATTTCCTGAAGGAATTGAGGAATCACCATCACAGGGCACTTTCAAGATTAGGCTGATCAGGAATGATGCCGGTTATCCCGGCTGCTGCGGCAGGCAGCAGGGGAAGAGGGAACAACCGCTCAGGTCAGCGAATAGCTCCACCGTGCAGAGGGACCCGCGCTGCTCGGGCTGTGCTGCAGGGCCCGCGGCTCCCACCCCGCGGGGACGGGGCCTGGCAGCGCTGGCCAAGGAGGGGACGTTCCCGCTGGTACCCGGCTGCGCACGCACCACCTCGTCAGCACCGGCGCTTTTCCGTATCATACACCAGAGCACGTGCAAAAGTCCAAAACAGCCTAAATTCTCCTGCTTTCCTCACAAAACCTGTTGGTTAAAATAATTTTTACCTCATAGTGAACAATCCATGCCACCGCTGTAATTAGCATTAATGAAAATTTGATTACCAAACCTTGCCCTATGGGATCCCTGCTGTTTTTCAGTATTTCTGCCTCACAGTGCTGTCCAAAGAAAAGTAGTCTTTAATGAACACTTACTAAGGCATTTATGAAGAGGAAGTCACACTTCTCTTTCGGCCTCACATAAGTCCTGATTATATTCTAATTATATTTATTAAAAAAGGAAAGTAAAAGGAAAAAAAAAAGCTATGTGATTAGAAATATTGACTAGGAAAACTGAAGAAATGATGAAGAAATCATGCTTTTAATATCCTTGTTTATTTACAAAAAAAAAAAAATGATGCTGTTAGTTGGGATTCTGCAATTCTGATCATTCAGACCAATGAGTGAGGCAATTAAATTCATTTTTTTCTGGTAAGTAGAGTGCTAAGGCTGAACTTTATACCAGGAGATAAATGATACAAAAAAAAAAAAAGTGATATGTGTTTTTTTTAAACACGTATTTTCCAAATCATTTCTCCTTTCATTAATCTCTGAATCAGAAAGCTAAAAACAGATTTGATATTTAAAGTTATGTTAAAAAGCAAAGACAAATTAAAATCAGTCCAAAGGTAATTAAAGATGATCAAGTAAATATAAAATGTACTGTAAACCTGTACAACTGGATCCTGATGTTTGAATAGGCTCATAAACCTACGTGGACTACCTGCTGCTTCTCAATTTCAACTGGCAAAATTATTTAAAAAAAAAAAAGGAGAGAGAGAGAGAAAGAAAATGTATTTCATTGTAACATTCATTGTAACGAGCTTCACATATCCATAAGGAACACTGATCTTGCAACAGGCACTGACCTTCAGAATATTTTGTGCATGCAACTTGTGCACACATCAAGTTCCTTTTGGACAGTAATATCCATTGGAGCCACGTATGTACATCGAACCTGTGTCAGAAGATGCTACCCCAGAGCTGAAAATGCAAAAGTGTAGTCTGACAAGGACTGAGCGGCCAGGGTTGCTGAGAACGTATGAAAATGGAGGGAGGCTTACAAAGGAAGGAAAAAAAAAAATCACTGTTTAAGTGCTAGAAAAAGAGAAAACAGGAGCCACTGAATAATTAAGTTATTTCACCTAGAGAAATATGAGAATGAAAAACAAAAATAATAAAGGCGTTTAAACTCAGAGAAGTAATAATCTCCTCACCTAAAATGCTTAAAATTAAATTAGAAATCAAAATCGCAAATGCATTTTACACTAACAATGGAAAAACTATGGATTATTCAAGACCACATCATCATCAAGGCCTGGAATTTTCATTGACATCTACTCAGGCAGCCTTACAGCAAAAGGATCTCAGACGCTTTCTTCAGTGTCTTTTCTCTGAAATCATTTCCTGCTGCACTCATCATGACCAATTGTATACCACTTCCCCATGAGTAATAAAAGCAATTCACTTCATCCAGGCTTCCAAATTATATAGGAATCATGTTTATAACAAGTTTCTATTATTTGCATGCTTTTATTAGAACAAGAATATCACCAATGAAGAACACAGTGTTCCTTTAAAATTTTGCTTTGAGAGAAGCAAACTTTGAAGGCAATCTCTGAAATATATAATTTACAAAATTACTGTAATTGATGTAACTGTTATATTGAGAGGTGTATAAGTTCAGAAGCTTCCCATATAATGCATTTCTGTTTTTAAAATGCTATCTTCTGCATAATGGAGGATAGCTAATAACCTGTCTTTCACCGACAACCCCAGTCAAGCAAGGGACAGAGCCAAGTTGCAGGGCTTGCTGAACTTGTCATTTCCTCATTTGACAAGTAGATAGATGAAATAATCTAAATCAAATTAAAATTAGACCGGACCTTTACATAGCCAGCAACCTTTCCACAGTGTGAAATTTCACTTGGCTTGGAGTAAAATGCTGCACTTCAAATATCTAAGACTAAAGAACAGCTACAAATGGATAGAGATTTTCTGTGCTCATATGATACAAATTTACATCTTTAAAGGAGGAAACTCAGAACACATTCTATGTTGTCTGTGGGAAGTGTGAAAGGTAAGACAACCAAAGAAATCTCAGTTATTATTGTGTTAAATGGTTAAGATCTAAGGAAGGTTAACATGTGTTAATAAAAAAAGATGCCACTATAACAATAAAAATGTACTTCAGGCATTTGGCATATACACATAAGGAACATTTTTATTCCACTTGGAATATTGGAAGTTGTAGTCATAGCTGGAAGACACTTAGTGCACTAGTGTATCCCGTCAGCAGTGTCTTAAGATTACCCCAAAACCTCGGCAGTTTGAAATGGTTCTTGTTCATTGACTTGCATAAAATAATTGGCGCTATAATTTTATACCTGTCAAAAATCCAATATACACCACTGAGTAATTGCTATTGTGTGCTCATAAAGGTATAAAATCAATTTAACTGTTCTCAAAATCAACAAATTCTTTGTCATGAAGCTATAGAATGGTAAACAAAATTATGTTTACTATCACCAGCCCTCGAATTCAGTTTTTTTTTTGTTTTTTTTTTGCTTGCCTCATATATAATCCCACGAAAACTGAGACCAATCTTATAAAATGCTTAAACTACTCTCAACTACTAGCCCGCAAATCCGTTAGCATACAATCCCAGTGATTTGCATTTTTGGTCTTATCCTGTTTCTAAATTAAAGAAGTTAAGAAGAGAGGGAAAGAGTAAGCATCATCTCAAATGTGGGTGATAATATGAAATAAAGGTAGCTTTGGGGGATTTGTATTTTGTCAGAATGTGGCAAGGTACACATAAATCATGCGTTTGACACAGTATTGGAAAAGAGATAAAAATATTAGAAAATATTCTGCATTTCTTGTGCCTTATGCTGAACAGCCTCATTCAGTCTCATCAGAGGGCACGTGCAGGAGGCAGAGCAGCATTCCCATCATGTGCATCTTATTCCTGTGCCTCCTGCTATGATGTTCTAACACTGCTCCCATTGGAACAAGTAACAACTTCTACTCTGAAAACATTTTTCCATTAAAGTCACTTTTATCAGAGCCTTGAATGAAACGAATGAAGCTTGAAGTGCTACCATCAAATTTTGTGTCTATATATTTCAAAAAACAATGCATCTGTCCTAATTTTACAACGTGTTTGGCAGAATAGCTTCTTCTGTAAAAACAACACTTTCAAAGCTACCGACTGCGTTTTTTATTGGCAAGTGAAGTGGATTCAGGAAATAAATGTGAAGAAAAACAGTTACACACTGAAATAAAAATGCTATTATCAATAGGTAACACAAGCAAGGATGCCATTCTCTATAGGAGACTGCTATATAGGAGACTGCTCACCACTGAGAGAGTACATATTTCCACAGCTTGCAGCAGGAGCTTTGTAATAAAACAAACAAGCAAGGGCACTAATAATCTAACAGACAAAGAAAATAAATATTGTCTACCTTCCTAAACAAGTCTCTGCTTCTAATATGCTAGTTATTTATCCCTTATCTGGCAGGAGTTTTAAGTCAACATCCATCCTAAAAGAAACTCATCAAGGATAGGTTTAATGGACCTTGTAATAACAGATAAGTCAGAACAAGTTCAGAATTTTTATATTAGTTTCAACATAAGGTACACTTCTCAGGAGCAATAATTTAAAATCATACCTGATCTTATACATCAAAACACCTACCCTGTTTTGTAAGAGGACATGGGTAGTTTCTGCAGCTTTGGGTCAGCCACTTGATTTTCCCTTGTTTCAAATTCCCCCAAAGTGAACAGCCACAAACAAAACAAAATGCAGAGAGAAAAACATGACTTCTATTATAGTAAGATGACCATGTAAGTACCTCTAGCACAGCCGGCTGGATCTTGGGCTCTTGGGCCTAGATCTGTCCCCATAACTCCTCTCGCTTCTCAGTATTTCAGAGAAGGCAGGAAACCTAGAAAAAGAGATGAAATATAAGGAAGTTTTGTAAAGTACCCAACTTCTCTTAAGCCCCTAGTGAAGCTGTTTCAAAGTCAGAAGCTGAGCCCGTCTGCAGCAGGGCTGTTACCCTGAGCTGCAGGTGACTGCTAATTAGCACATTAGTGCTAATTAGTGCAACACATTAATTGGACAGCCAAGCCAGCCTGACCCGCCCTCCCAGTCTGCAGTGCTTTGGTACAAGTTCTCTCCGGTTCTACACCATGCACAGTAAATAATAAATCAGGCCTATAACACAAAATGACAAAGCAAGAAAGATGCAGCAGATGCAGCAAATGAGAGGCAGCAAGAGCTTGGAAACTTGGTGCAAAAATCCAGTCCAGCAGCTACATCGTTTTTGCCTAGAAGTAACACTCAGCTTCCTCAGTGGTTCCACTGTTCAAAAAGACATTACCTGTTCCAGAGGAAATGGTCTTGGAGAAGACTGGGGCCTTCTCTCCTGTCCTTTGATATAACACAAAGTAGTCTCTTCCCTTTGTATTTGCTGTCTTAACACATTTAAGCAATTAATCCATAACAGGACAAAGGCAGCATGAAAATAGTCTTAAAGCTTAGTTTTAATAAGGATTAATGCATTTATGCTGTTTTCAGCAGACCAGTCTTTTACTAATAGTTGGCTTCCCAGATTATATCCATGCAAATTAATGATCTGTCGCCAGACTTGCCTCTGTTCTAAGGAAACAGTTGGCCAAGTATGAGCAAAGGCAGGTATGAGGAGCTGCCTTTTCCCATTTCTAATAAAGCATTTCTCCTTTTTTTTTTTTTTTCTAACAAATTAAATTAGCTTGTCATGTACCAACTTTGCATTTGTGATCAAATAAAAGCATCTTTATAAGGTTTATAGTCCCTTGCTTGACTGAAACAGAAAAGAAGATAAACCACACTGAAAATCACAATAGAATTACCACTGTTGTTTTCACCAAGCAACAAATTCCTGGAAAAAAAAAATGTTTCTTTCTTTTAAATAAGATTCCACTAGCAGTCTGAGAGCAGCATAGCCATTTCATACCTAAATCAAAGGAACAAAAGTATATCCAGCTACACCACTGTCCTTGAGCAAAACAAGGAGGATGATTTAGTAACCGGTCACCTTGCTGAAAAGGGCTGCATTTCTAAGTACTGCACTATAAGCACTGGAGTACCACAAGGGCAGTAACTTATTTCTTAATACAGGCATCACAAAACACCTACAATATCTCCTTCCTCTCTGTTTAGACAAGAAGGAAACAGGGTGAAAACATATAAAACACAACAATCTTTTAGAAAAAAAATATCTACACAGACCTGTCATCACATATTTGTCTAAATATTGTGGAATAGATTCTTATAATATAGCTCACGATTCAATAATTTTTCTAGGATCTGCTGAAGTAGCGGAGAAGAGGACTTTGAGAGCATATCTGACTGGAGCTAAACAATTCAAAAACTGCTCTCAGGTGGAAATAACACAATTAAACTATAATTTGCACTGGGTGGTCCAGCTGGACAAGGGCTCTTGCTGCCTTTATGCTGGTTGTTTCCTAAGTGTTGGCTATTTTGATTTGTCTCAGCCCAAAAAGAGTACACATAGATGAAGATTCAGCATTGTGAAAGAGAAAGCCAAGTTTAAGCCAGTGTTGAGACAGAAAGATGGAAGAAAAGGAGCCAAAAAGGATCTAAAGAGACCACCTGCCCATGATTATCTCATTTGGGACATATCAACTGTTAAAAAGTATCAACAGTTAATAGCTTGGCTTCCACAGCCCAGAATGACATCAGCTGCATTAAGCATAGTCACTGTTGACTTCATCCTGTTTTACATACTGCCAGCTGAATGCAATTAAAAGTAGTTAACTAAATCAGAAATGAAATTAGTTAGAACTTTACTGCCTAAACACAGCACTCAGAGAAAGCTTCTAAAACTCTCATCTTTTCTGACCACAGAAATAGAAGTCAGCTCTGAAATTCTCAGTAGTTCTAGTACAATCATGTATAGCAATAATATGCCAGTTTGCTAAAGTTCTAGTATAATATGCATAATAACCAAAAGTCAGAACAACCTTAATATATGCTACTTCTTGTACTTTAAAATGCATCATACTTTTCTTTGTAACAAAAGGAGCATTTTGCCCTCTTTTGTACCATTTCCCTAGCTATTAAACTTCAGAAAAAAAGTCCAAGTAATTTCAAACTCCTTCCAATTCCTTCTCTGCAGTCTTTTTAAAATGCTTTCCTTAAATCTGCTTTAAAGTTTTATTTCTTCAACTGTCCCTGATATCTAAGACTAGTCTCCTGTGCTGTAAGAACTGTATATATATACATATATATATCATATATGTATATCCATTCCTTGAAGACCTCCCTGTTCAAATAGACATGATAATTTGGTATTAAGTTCCTTTCATGTTGAATCCCAGATGGGCTGCACTGTGTCAGAGATAGTAATAGCCAGGGGCTGAGCCGCTACTGCCCATGTGTCAGCACTGCCTTTACCACCCTCCTGCTGGCATCAACCACATTGCAGGAAGAAAACAAACAAACAAACAAAATCCCACAGTTTTCCATAAGAATC
>JAWLRI010000629.1:1459235-1499380 GCA_034781795.1 Crypturellus tataupa
CCCTCCTGCTGGCATCAACCACATTGCAGGAAGAAAACAAACAAACAAACAAAATCCCACAGTTTTCCATAAGAATCAGGTAGAAGTGGCTTCCTATTCCTGGACCGCACACAGATTTCCAGGCCTCAGCTTCTGCCATCTCACCCGTGTCCGTGTACATTGGTAATGTGTCCACAGTGTTAGTTCAGTGCAAACTGCAGCACCTCGGCCTGTGGATCTCGAGCAGAACACCAGAAAATGGGAAATACAATCACCTTTAAAAATGTGGTTTTGATGTAATGCACGCACATTGCTGATTTTCTCCCCATCTACAAATCTCTCTCCCTTTCTACATATAAAGGTAGACCCGAGAGATGGAGATATTGCCCAGAAGAGAGAGGCACACCTGAAGCAGCAGCAGGAGGATGTCACCACCCCAGGGAGACAGACAGACAGACAGAAGAACAGCGAGACGGAGGAGGGTTCCAGCCCCAGGTGGGCATAGTACCTGCACCTTGGTCTAGAAGAGGTGCAGGGGATGGGATGGCTTTGGGGCAGTGATCAAGGAGAAAAGGATCTCACGAAAAGCAGCGCGAGCACCTGGTGAAGCAAAGGATTGAGGTAAACTAATAAATGTTGCATGGATTCGCAGCATCGAGGCATTTTTCATGAGAGCTGACAGTAAAAAGTATAGAGAACAATTCAAAATCAGCTTCCCTTCCACCAGTTCCTGGGGCATGGGGGAAAAAAAGCAGTCCCAAACCATCTGTTTTCCAAAAAGACATCTCCCACGTTGAACAAACATCGGTTAATCCCAACAGCACAACAAATACTTGGTGCTCACACAGCGGAAGTGAAGCAGGAGGAAACATGGGATTTTTAATATTCTCCTGCACCTCCAGGAGCAGAGGCACAGCAGTGCATTTTTCAAAGCTGCTTCATGGTGAATATGCATGAAACACTCCTAGCAGTACGAGGCAGTCTCTCCTTTCAATGCATAGCTCATTTTTCACAACGGGTTATTTTCCTCAAATAGCTAGAGAATGTGGCATTTTTTTTTAAATTCATATAGGAGTATTTTGCCCAGTACTGAACTTAAAAAACCTTTATATTCAGAGAACCCTATGAAAGTTTCAGTATTCTTTGAAGATTTGCTTCTGCTAATAGCTCCAACAAAGGCAAAGAGCCAACCAGCCAGCCAAAAAATAGTCCAGAGTTTTCAGGCAGGGATAGATAACCATCTGAAATACATAACGTGGGAATTTTTTTTCCTAGGATCTCCAGCTTCAGGTTTTTCATGTCTGCTTCCCTTTTCCAGGTTGTATGAACAAAGTGCTGGCCGTGACTCCCTTAGTCAGTCTTGGAGGAGCTATAACCCAACTCAAAGCAATGGGAAAGAGATGCGTTGGCTCAGTCATCATATTGCAAATCTTGATTTGACATTCAGAAATTCACAAGTTTTATGATATAATTTGTTTGTAAGATGCCATATGTTCACAGTTCCTTAGGCTTTTTTCTGTTTCTAGATACAAGACTACAGTTATTCGAAGACAGTGTCCTAAATTATATCCTCCATAGGCTGTAACCCTGTCAGCAGGGTGAATGACATAATGACAGGTAAACTGTTGTTGCTTCAAGAAACACGCTTTATTAGCTGGATAGTATCGATGACTCTTTTCCAATCATGTGTTGGGGTTAGAAACTTCATTCCATGATTTATAACAGCCATTACATCTAAAGCAAATAGTTGCCTAGATATAAGGAAAAGTATCACATATCCATTGCAGTTCAATTATCTATTTTGCCCCAGGGATTCTTTCTTTACAGGCATTTTTCTTGCCCCTTTTCACGAGTTCTCTATGTAGCATTTCAAAAGCAGTTTATTACATTATCATTCTGGACCATGTCTGTCTCCACAAATTGTTTTTTTCTTTCTCCTATTGTTCCTGCTGCTGTAAAAGGGTTATTTTTCTTTCAATTATTTTTAAAGAAAATACATAAAAAAATTCATGACACTGGAAACCAGAAACTCAGTCTTAAAATCTTTCATATACCATGGGGCAGGTTAGGGCTGAATGCCAGCAAAGGCTGGTAAGGTGCAGTCTCGCAGAATGGCATCGCAATGTTTTGACATCTTCATTTTTTACCATTTCAGTTTCAGCCTCAGACCACGTCTGTACTTCGGACAGGTTCCAGTAGACCATTTCCAAACTAAATGTTCCAAATAATGGTTCCAATAGATGTTTTCCAAACTAAATGTTTGGAAATGGTCAAGGCTTGCCTGGCTTGTTCTTCAGATTTCTTCATTCTTTTCTAATCACCTATTTCCAGATACGAGAAGGGCAGTATTCTTTAGTTCCCCAGGGAGCAAAGGTTGTGGCCTCCACTGATTTTCCCGTTACCACAGGAATTTGTGGTGAGGCAAAAGAGCTCAGAACAAGAAACTCTACCAGTACATGGGTTATTTTCTTGAAAACTCTTTCTCTTGTCACATGCCTAAAAGAACGCGCGCAACAATAAGCTCTGGTCACATCGTAATCAGCTGAGACAAGGATGAAAGCCTGGCCCCAGGGAAACGCTCCCACAGCTCTACCTACCCGTCAGGCAGGGAGAGAGGAACATTCCTTGTGCAGGGGTCAGCCCAGGTACCAGCTGAGAGGGAGCCTCTCTCAGCACAGAAAGCAGCCCTGGTTTCTAATTTGTCGGTTAATTGCTGTAGCGCCTGCTGGTGTGAGGCATCCAAGTGACTGTCCATGGAAACTACCATAAATCACAAGAAATACCAACATATTGGCATTAAGTATCAAGTAACATATTTTTAGTGCTGTCTAATTTTGCTCCCAGGTACCATATCAAGTGACTTGGCAGGAGCATACGTATAATAGAAGGGTCCCTTAAACATTTGAGCTTCGTATGCTTACAATGGAACAAATGGCCTCACTTGTGGTGGGGTCCTCAAGGAATTGGTGTAATAAAGGTAATGAATGGCGCCTTTTCAGAAATCACCTCAGACACTGTGGAAAATTACTTAATAGAAACACTTTAGCCATCGTACTTCATCATTTAAAGAGGTCTTCATGTGATTTTTAAATTCCACTTTATTTAACCTGTCTTCTCCAAAAGCTGCTCTGAGACTCTGCTGTGTTGCAGAATGGTGCAAGATGAATAACTGCTATTTACTTATTTAAGTGTATTTATTTATATGCTAAAGACCAGGCTGATAGCACAAAAATGGCCCTCATTTCAAACCCAGGTGTTCAGGATAAAAAGATCAAAATAGAAAGGATAAGATCTCCTGCATCATTTTTAATCTTGCTCTAATAGCTCTTTTATGCAACCTCTATCATTTTGTTATTCGTTAAATTCAATTTCCTGCTCTGAATACTCAAATATATATGAAATTTTGTTAAATACTTCTAACATAAATATCTTTTTGTACCTGTAATCTTCAGATTGCACAGAGACAGTATTTGCAAACTTGTATTCAAAAAGGCAGAATTAAATCTATGGTTCAAAATAAAGCCCAAAGGCGTCTACTACAAAAGCTAATAGAGAATTCACTCTAGTTATTAGCTGATTAAAATACACACACAAAAAAAAACACGTTTGACTCTTCATTGCGAATAAACGTCCGCAGAAAATTCTGATCAGCCTTACTTGTTAAAAGCAGTAAGTCTTAAATCACCACGCGGCTGGGGACACGATCATATTCTAAACGTTTGGCCAGGCAGATTCCCTCTTGTTTACAATCACAGAGCGCTGCAATCTGCGTGGTACAAGCACGTAAACAAGCATCATTGCAGGGCAGAGCTGCGACCCGCAGCGCGGCCATGCGGGACATCACGTCGCCCGCAGCTCCCTGCACGGCGGCCCTGGGTCGGGGTCACCCAGCCGCACTGCCCTCCGTGCGGCCCGGCCGCGCACCCGCTCCAGCTCCCGCTCGACCCCGCGCTGCACACGGAATCGCCCCGGGACGGCCCTGTTTGGGACAGGAGCCTCCTGCCGCGATGTGCACCGCGTTCCGAGCAGCCTGGAGGGCAAGCGCGCGCTGGGGAGGATGCTCAGAAACGGCTTTCATGCTGGAAAAATTAAATGGAACTGCAGAGTAAACAGTACGGAAGAGGAGAAAAGCGGAGTAAGCTAACAGAGCCCTGCTAGCTCAAACACAAAAACAAACGCCGGTTCTCTTTCCTATCTCCATGCAAATGATCTTGGGATTTCTTAGTCACGGAGACTATTCTTAACGCATCGCATACTGGAACTTTACAACCGTGATAGAAAAACAAATGCGGGCGCACTCTGCCCTCGGGGTGCTGGGATCCAGGCGTGCGCATTCCCGCACTGCCCTCCCGCGGCGCCTCCCCGCGCGGCGCAGCCGACGTGGGCACAGAAAAGGCACTAGCGAACATGGAGCTCGGCCTGCACTGCATGTAACAGAGCCGTGACGCTTCTGTGTGAAGACGAGCGGTCTATTTCAGCAACCAAATTATATTTACTTGCAAAATGATATTTTATGAGTGGGATAGAACTGCACTTTTCTGTAATACAGGCTAACTAGCGTGAACATTAACAGGGAGACAATTTTGTTGAGCTGGGAGAAAATACAGTTTCAAGATGGACTCTCAGCTCATAAGCAAAACTTTCTAGATCTTATAATTCAGAAGAAAACTCTAAACTTTTCTGAAATCAAGTCATACCTTTTGAATCTTGCTTGATGTCCTGAGAAATCAGCTTCTCGGAAGAAAACTTTAATAACAATTAGTTAAACTGGATCGGGGACAGAAATTTTTAAAAAGAATATTTCACCAGGATTATTACAACCATGCTATTCTTAAGAAAGGTGTTCAGTCACTTTATGCTTTGTAGAGAACAAATATTCTGTCACTGTTTCATTCCAATTGTAAAACAACATGTGGCAGTTGTAAAGATTAATTTGTGCTATGTCTCACTTAGCTGCTCCTCCTTTGGGAAGGGAGAGAGGAGTAAAGAGACTTGGTGGCGGCAAAACATAATCTGAAACATTTCAGTAAATTAATTAACAATTGAATGCTAAAATCTAATTAAGAAAGCACGAGCCCTGAATCTCATTTGTACTAATTCGTATTTCTAGCGTACTAACAGGTCTCAAGTCATTCGGGATCAGGCCTCTAGGGTGCCCTTTCGTTTCATGACGTGTTCTCCGCACTCTGAGATCAGGGTGCTGAAAGGTTGTGGCCAGGCTGGGTTCTTGTAAACTCGGAGCCTCCCAGTGCAAGACGCAGGCGCCAGGATGGGTGGCCCGGGAACTGCTGTCATGATCACAGCTCTTGTGGATGCTCCACACAGTTTTCCAGTTATTATCCAAAGTCATCCCAAATGCAAAGAGAAGTAAAAGGGTTTTCTCTTATGTTACATATATGCATAGTTTGGATGCCTATAACAATTGAGTCGGTTACTTAAATGCAGCAACATCCTGGGTCCTGCTTGCACCTTACAGAAAAGCCCCTGGGTTTGACACTCTAATGTCCCTACTGATATAGCCAGAACGTCCCAGCACTGCCCTGAAGGCCAGGCACAAAATTTCAGACTGGACTGTGGAGTGACAAATGGCATTATGAACATGTTGGTTCACCAGATCCAGAAAAGTCTTTGCCACATTATAAAAAACCTTTCCATGCTTCTTTTGTTCCCCACTGCTGCCTCATATAGTGGTACTTTCTATCACGTATTCCTGCCCTACACTTACTGGATTAACCTGCTCCATTTGCTGCACACTGCGCAAATTGTTGACAATCTGTATTAAATGTCAAAAAACATCTTTTTGGTATCAAAAACCTTTGGCTTACAAACACAGAAAACATCAAATAAAACCTCTTCAGTAAATCTCATCAAAGAAAGCTAAGTACTTACCATCCCATTTCTGAACTCAGCTCCTCTAGTGGTGGCATCTAATCTCCCAAACCTTTTCTGTCTCCATTTGCTTCATTCCAAGGGCTGTAATTTCTTCCCTTTGCCCTCCTCTTGCTCCCTCCTTTCAATGTCAAGGATAGGAAAGAAAAGCAACAGCTGTTTTTCTAAGGAACTGTTGCAAAGAGCTTAGGAAAATGCTCCAGGGGTTTCTCAGTGTTGCTTAAGCCATTAATATTCATCTTTGAGAGGTGGCAACTCGTGCTGACCGCAGCGCTCCTGGTGGAGGATTCATTTCTCTTCTGCATGTTATGGCTCTATCGTGCAGCTTGCACGGTTGGTAAGTAAGGTCTCTGATTTTGGATTTAGACATGACCTTCAGCCATGTCTGCGCTCACAGCACTCAGACATGACATATTTACTGGCATGTTGTACTCAAAAAGTACTCCCAGCACGGATGTATCATGCGCAGGAAATGCTGTACCCTTAGGCCATTGTCGTGCTATCCTGACAACTACGCCAAATTTTACGGTCGTGCTAACTCCACATTAAAGGAGACAGTAAAATAATCCAGAGAGGCTTTCGTTAGTTGATTTTCTATTCACCAGTGCAAGATCTTTGTTATAACAACATCCACCATTAACTGGCGTGATTGTTATGAGGAGGGGCTTACCAATTAGTAATTAGCAACTGGCAACTAGCAGGAAAAAGAAGCAAATCAAACAAAATACCCTTTGGAAAGGAGTACTTGCCTGTGCTACAGCCATCCTACAGGGTGTTCCTTCCAGCATCTGCAGGTGAGTTTGGCCCCTTACCAAGTGCTTTGCCAGCGTATCGATTCTTTAGTGAGTTGGGTCCTTCTCTGCAAACATGAGCACAGCAGGACCCGCCGGCCTCCACAGGCCTTCCTGCTTCCCTGTGTTGGTGGGGAAAGCACTCAAGGTCCCACCTAAGTTTTCTGATAGGCTTTTCTGACATCCGTGTGCACGTTGGCAGAGCTTGGGCACTTCAGTGGTTTTGTTAACTTTTAACTCGCCAATGGAGAGAAAATCCGGGTGTCTCACCAGTGTTGCACAGACACTCAAGGCAATTCTTGACGCCCCTCTCAAACCCATGCCCTGTGCTGGAAATGCACGACTGCCTGCTTACATGTCTGAATGCCACGTAAATCAAAGCAATTAAGTAACTGAAATAAAAAGGTGTATTTTTATAACCAGAAGCCATGATTACTCAGGAACTGTTCATTTCCCTTCTGTTGAATGCTCATGTCCATGTGGTCAAACATTAATATTGCAGGAATCATTACATGTGTTTCTACTTCCTCCGTGCTTTTTCAAGTCAATATTATTATCTATTTGCCCTCTTATTCTTTTCATTACTTATCCTAATAGTAGTTGTTCTGAAAGATCACCAGTAATTCACATAAAATATAGGAGTGTTACTGTTTTTTTTATTTAAAAGAAGCATAATAATTGCAAACTGCAACTACTGGAGCTGAAAATAACGCTCCAGACAGTTACACATGCAGAATTAGATTAAAATGAACACATTTTTTAAAGTGATCTGATAATTTGTAGGGGAAAACATTAAGTATCTAACAATTTTCATCAGTAGAGAATGTTGCAGTCCTGATAGTTATTGAGAAGGACACATGCAGCTGAGAAACGTGACCTATACAAGCCAGATTAACACACACTGGAGGTTTGTAGACCAATTTGATATAATCAGATTTCTGCTGTCCTTTTTTAAACAAGGAAAAAAAAAAGAGGAGGGGCAGAGGGTGGCATAGTTTGTACTACTCAGTGGAGAAGAAAGTCTAGACAACCTAATACTAAATGCAGTTCCGGAAGGGTGACTGCCTGCGCTTGCAAGCAGAAACCTCCGTTCTGTTCTTGCTAACCTCGGGTTTTACTTTCTAGAGCCAGGCAAACATCACGACTGTTTGTATGCAGGAGGAGCAGAAGGCTAAAACGCTCCATAGCAGTGATTTTTTTTGACCGGGAGAACAACTATGACCAGAGCTCGAACCTGGTGGCCAGTGGCAATAAATTCTGTGCAAGCAGCGTCCCTGGAGTTCCCGAGGTTTCCTGGAAAAGTCAATCTCCATCACGGTCCAAGCACGATCACTCCTGGGAATGTGAATGTCCTTATTACCTGAAAAGCATCAAAATACTAATTTTTCCAACCTCAGCCATGCCATACAACCCACAGGCAGGCAGTTTCACCAGTCATTATCTACTCACCCGTTCTGAAGTCTTTTATATGATCACAATATTATTTTAACTAAATCTCCTAGAACCATTTCAAACAGGGATGGCGAGAATTACTTCAGCGAGCCAAGAAGCAAATCTCTTTTTCTGTGAGACAATTTAGAAACCAGATTTCTAGATTCAGAAGACAGATTGTTAAATCTTCTGTTTCCAGGGACTGCTATAATGAATTACCATTGCAGCTTGGGTACCACTGCTTGCAATAATTAATTCTGACTAGTTTTACGGTTAACCTGTAGTATTGACAATATTACTGAAAACCCCTTGAGTAGGCTTTGCAGGTTTATAAATATATCCAATTATCATGTATTTGATGAGATTTAATTTAAATCTAGCAAAAAATATTCCCAAGTGAGTCATCTATTATTCATAACTTAAGATGAATTCAGCCTCCATATCACAACTTTTCCTCCTCCTCCTTTTCCAGACCCATTGCTGCTACATAAATTAAATCATTCACTACATATATCCAAGTCAGATTTTCTTTTAGAAAGCCGTATTTTAGAGAAAGCAATTACATTTGGTCATTGATATATTACCTAAGCTTTCAAAGCCCCTAAAAACGGAGAGGGCTTCAGATGTTGATTTGAGCTCATCTTACGCTCTAATAATAGCTCGTGGTAGAGAAGAGGCTGTAGCATCAGATGGGAAAGTGGGGATTCGCCCCCGGCGCAACGTAATTCTCTCAAGCGGCGCTGGTGGGAAGCGTCGGGCTCTGTATCAAAATAGCGGCTGAGCTGCAGATGGTGGAAGCTGCTGCCGTTTGCTCCCCTTAGCCCAAGGAGCCACGATGATTTATGTGAGCGAAGTGCAGCCCCATGAGGAGCGAGGTGCTGATTAGCTGTGCAGTGTCCTGGCATGCTGGGGTGAGCCGGCCCTGCTCGGAGGTCCTTCTCCCCACGCTGACATCAGAACTCTTGCTAAACACGCAGCTCAGAAGGACCTGGGTTCTGTTTAGAATTCCTGTGTGCTTTTGCAGCGGGACAAACTGAAATGGGAACAACCAACTTGTGAGGAGCGGTGGTGCCACCCAGGCACCGCAGAGCTGAGGTTAATCCTTGGCCCTGGAGGAAACCCCAGCCACGTGACGTGCTCCAGAAGCAGAAAGTGCTGTTAGTTTATGGCTTGCAGACTGCTTACATGAAGCACATGCTTTGCTGTCCGGTCTTTGAGATGAACAGACCTACCAGGCCCTGGAAAGGAGCCCAGAGGCGGGAGCAGAGCCCTGTACCTATAGATCCACTTCGGGGGAAAATCCTGTCTCTCCTGGGGAGGAGCAGGCAGAGCAAAGAAAGTGTCAGTTTTTAGCTGTATCTTGCACTACTTCGCATCTTCCTCTTAGACCTTTTCTTCCCCTTTTCCATATTCATTTGTTTTTTCTTTGTACTTGCATTGCTCTCCTTGCCATTTTTGTGCCTCCTGCGACCTTGGGGAGCCCTGGCAGGCTCCATGCTGAAGAGAATGATTTTAATTTCCTTCCAATTGATTGTGGGTTTTTTGACTGCAGATCTACTCTGGCTGAAACAGCAGCCTAAAGTGAGTTAATTAACCCCGGTGCCCCGGTTTTGTCTCTGGAATAATGCTCACCTCAGCTGTGGGAGGCTGATAGGTTGAGAGGATTTATTATCATTATTAATTAAACAAAGCGCCAAAAGCTTGACCCGTGAGCAAGAGCATCGCCGGTTCTTCCTGGCAGTCTGTGGCCCTGCTGAGTTTCCTGCAAAGGCAGCGGGTGCAGAGGGAAGGGGAGCAGCTCCTGGATGCTCTGCCCCAGCCGACTCCGCAGCCCAGGCTGCTCATTAGCGAGACAGAGGTGGTTCAACAGGGCAGGACTCACAGCAGAACTGCTCCTCGCTGCTAAATGATGCTCTCTGCCTTCCAGATTGCCAAATCCCTTGCCCATCCTGCAGCACCCAGAGCAGCAGGAGCCTGGCCCTGGCTCTCCCCTTGACCATCGCACCGCCACGGGGACCCCACAGCCCTCTCGCTGACCCGCGGTGCATTCGTGGTCCCTGAGCCTGTTATGGTGTAAGCTGAGAGGAAGGCAAAGCCAAAATCGTACAGATAAAAGCCAAGTTCTCAAACAAGAGCTCTCAGGACATAGTATCATCCATCTGTGAAGCTACATACTGTAATACAGGTAAATACACAGCAGACTGTTGGGAGGAAGGAGTCCACCAGTGTCATTGTAATTAGGAACTTGTCCATCTGTCCTGACCAGCCATTGCCACCAGCTCCTGGTCAGGCTCTGCATTTACTCTGCTGGTGGCAGAGTAGAATGATGCTTAGAGGTAAAGAGCCATTAGGAAAGCAACACTTCATTTATGCAGCCTCCTGCTTATCTTTGTGGCTCTTCATATCCCTTCCCATTAGCTGTCTGTCCATTAGCGTTCCCTTTCTTGACATAATGCATCACGCCACTCCGAGGGGGTTGGCGCGTAAGTGTGGCTCTCTCTTCCTGCAGGGAGAAACAAATTCATATAAATTAAGGCTTGTCAGCATCTTGAAAGACTTAAATAATAGCGTGGTCGCCACCACCTCAAGGTCACTTGGAGAAATTAGGAAACTGACGCAGAAGTGACTGTCTGTGGGTGCAAGGAGGCTCCAGCTGGGGCAATGGGGACGTGGCAAACACCAAGGCAGGCAGAGGGTGCTGCCTGCGCGGTAAATCCCAGTTTTAGATGTTTGCTTTCATTCTGTGACCCTTGTAACCAGACCTGCAACATTCTGCTTTCATGAAACTTCAGCACTCGTGGGCTTCCACAGGGCACAACCACGAGACACACCAGGTTTCCCTCATGCAGGTAGAGCCCAGGTCAGTTCTGTCTCAAAAAAGAGGATTAGGGAGATGTGGATTTAATTAACATTAAATAATTAGTCAATTAAATAAAAGCAGAAACCGTGTACTTTTTTATGATCCTATATCAGAGGCAATGATTCATTCTCCAGGCTCTAAGCGAGAGAGTGCATATTGGCATGATAAGAAAGCTGAGCCTTTTCCTGTTGTAGGTGGAAATACTGCTTTTCAGCAGTAGTTACTGAATAATTAACCTGCACCCCTGTAATTACCTGGGAGTATTCACCATTAACTCCAATAAAAGAGTTCATGCGAGGCTTAGATGTGAAGAAAAATAATGATGCCCTGTCCTGCTTTGCAAACATACTGCCGGTGCAACCCTTGGGATTCCTGCGAGCCCAGGATGCGCAGCTCAAACCCGCCAGTGCAAACGGGCACGGAAAAGCTCTTCTGGTGTCATTTCAGCTGGGCTCTAGAGCCAGCAAGTTTTACCCTGCAACTGCCTGTGTTGGCTACAGGCAGTGTCTGAGACGACCTTCCCGTTTCGGGGCAGGAAGCCGGGCTGGTTTGCGCCACGCTGCAGCAGCCACGTTTGTGCTCCCGGCCCAGACTGCAGCGTCCCAGGGGAGGGAGACCGGAGCCACGTTGGGGACATCACAGCAGGCAGCGACCGGCGCTGACACGGAGAGGTAATGGCCCAGGACGAAAGCGCTCGCTTTTCTTTTCAATACACAAAGGCTGTATTTTAAAATTATGCATTTTGAGTCATCTGGCTGTTCACCCATCAGAGACTCCTTGCTACTGGCCGTCACAAGGTGCCACCTTTTTTAATCTTTTGACTCCTTATTCTTCACTTGTTTGAGCCATGCTGGCTGAAAATCTTCCTGTCCTGCCTGCACATTGTGTCAGTTTCTCTGGTAAAAAATCTACCCAAAATAACACATAGCCTGACACTGGTTGATAGTTCCTTAAAAAAGTGATGAAAATAATTCCAAAAAAAGTGATGAAAATAATTAAAGAAAAAGACATGAAATACTGAGACAAACCTTGAGGTTTGATCACCTCAACTGGATAGTGGAGCCAAGGGACCAGTGAGATGGGGATGGTGCCTCCTTACTGGCCATCAGCAGAGAACTGAGACAAATCACTTTCCTAAGATAACAAATAAATGAAGATATGAACAAATTTTGAAAATGTCCATAAGTGAGCATTAAAACCGATAGAAAAATTAGGGAACATGGAAGGATTTCACAAACCTTGTTATTTAACAAAAAAAGGAAAAAAAAAAAAAGAAAAAGAATCGGCAAGTACAAAAGTCTTCAAGTCCATAAAAATCTCTTGAGCAGAGGAAAGGACAGTTCTGTTCTTCCTACCAACTTGGGCAAGTATTCAGAGATCCTCAAGTTTTACATTCCAGATAAAAGCAAGGAAGCTTAAGGTTAACACCAGGATCTCAGTACTACAGAATCATCTCAGATTCAAATATCTGTAGGTATTTGTAAGCTGAAGTCAGTCTAAATAAATAAATAAATATATTCCTTTGTGTTTTTCTTTTTTTTTTTTTTTTCTTAATAAAAACTAACAGAGCCCATCAGCAGCTACACTTCTACCAAAAGCGTGGAGATTTATGCCAGGTATTTTGATCTGATTGCATTGTGTCATTCTGTACAGCTGAGTGACCTTAAACAAACCTTCAGGCTTGTTGTTTAAGGTGCCTCATAATTATTTGATTATTATTTCGTGCAAGTGAAGAGATAACTTTCCCAAAATAGCTGATTTTCAATTTCATCCTTATTTGCACACTGAGTGAAACCATGACATTTTGGAGTTCTCCAGAGTCTTTTACACTGCCTGGCCCTATTATATGCAGTTACCCTGCTCCTTTTTCTTCTTAATTTATTTCCTAAATCATTTTTTGTTATTACCACAGCTGAGTTGGTACATCACCTAACTGCACGCTATTTCACACAACAGCACATTAGGAAGCAAAAACAGAAATTGCCGGTTTACAGCAGGCCCCTGGCCATCACCTGCTTCCAACAGCAGCCAAGAGGGGAAAAATAACAGAAATGGTCGTGTAGAAAATGCAAGGCACTGTGAAATAGGCACCGCCAGGAGACAACCTGCACACAGCCACACACTTCCCACTCTTTCTTGCAAGCGCCTGTGTCCTGGAGCACAAAAATTTACATGAGTTCTGCAACTTGGAGCTTATTTTTAGAAGCCTCTGATGATCTGCCAAGCCCTGGAATATTTTCTCCCTGGTCAAGCTGTACAAACCAGCAAAGAAATATATCTGATTTTTTTTGAATTTCCCTGTGAGATCCTTTAGCCAAATGGACGTCCTGTAGTTATTAAGCTGCTGCCCTGACAGCAGCTCAATAAGCACAAGGAATTCACAAATTCATCTCTCCATATTTTTAAGCAGCCTGTTGCCACTTCTCATCACACATCACATAACCAACAGCTCTTCTCCCATGATCCAGGCATTTCTCCTTGTGGGTGCCTCTCACCTGCGCAGCTTGAACCAGGAAACAAGAAGAAACGGGACAAACACAACCTGCTCCTCCGATAAACCCCGACCTGCATGCAGCCCTTCCGGCTGCCTCTGGATGGAGCAGTGCAAAGAGCTCCGCACTTTCTGGGCAGTTTCAGGAGCTTCTGAACGGTAAATTGCAGCAGGGATAGGAGATGCTCAGTGTCTAAACGAGGCTCTTCTTCCACGGGACATAAGCACGGAGAGAAACAGCAAATCTGGAGCAGCCCCGAAGGAAAGCGAGGCTGGCAGCGTGCACAGAGACAGCAGTAAGGAGGACAAAAGCCCCTAATGATGCAAGCAGAAAATAACTTTTCTCTACATGATCCTTGAAACTCGAGAGCCTACGCATAAACTTACTGTTTTTTATCTGGGTTATCAGTCTTTGCATTTGAGTAAGGAAAGATTCAAACTGAAATAAAAGCTTCAAATCCAACAATCTTTTCATGGAAGGAAAAACCCACAAGAGGAATTTAAGCAATTATTCTAGGCCAAAGGAGCAGTCAGTTCAAATAAATGCATCAAAGCCTCCAAATTATCAGCAATAAAATACTATGTCATCTAATAGTGACAGCGATGATAATAATTACCAGGACAATGATTTAAAGCTGAGCATTTTTATAGTGCCTAATTTAACAAATACAGGTTACGCAAAGGCATTTGTCTGGATTTGTTTGGTTTTTTTAGGATTAGCGTTCTAGATGATAGGAAGAAAGAGTGTGTAGAAACTATGACACAAAAGTCTCTGTGCAGAGATGTTGACTGAGGCACAATGTTAATAGGCAGAAAGTTTACAAATGTCAAACTGTATTTACAAAGAAAATGGGAAAAAATCGAGCAGAGAAGTAGCAAAACTTGTGAGGGGAATAAAATAAAAAATAAATAAAACAAATAAATAAAATAAATAGCAGACAGAAGCTCAAGGCCAGCCTGGGCTTGGGCCAGCCACCGTTCGGGTGAATTTGCTGTGTGGGACTCCCAGCCACCAGCACCACCTCTGGCTCACGGGCAAAGGAGAAGAAGCCAATGCGCATGTTGGCAGTGCTAAAAAATATCTCTTACATCAAGGACATTTCGTGCTGTCCTCCTGGTGTTGCTCCAAAAGCGCGAGACAGAGCCTAAGGGGAAAAAAGCCGGGGAAAGGTGGCTCCAAAGGCAGCTGGAGTGTCCCTGCATTGAGTGGATCAAGTCTTTTGTGAATGTTAACGGCTATTTTGGGGTCCGAGGCACCTAGGAAGTTATTTTACCAATCTTTGGCAGTAAATGTTGACTTGATGGGCTGTTGCCTTCCTGTCCTACAGGCAGGCCGGAGGCATGTGCTCCATTTCCCTCAGTTACTCAGGGAGGTGAGGTTAGTCCTTAGCTAAGGGACAGCTTAGCTAAGGGGACATCATCCCTTTAAAGTAATAAAGTCATCCTACTGACCTTAGTAGCTCCTACACTACATTTTCATTTTTCCATACCTAATTTAAAAGAAGAAATGATACTTGTTTTTTGGGGTTTTTTTTTTGGCATTAAAATCGGCTCCAAAGTGGGACCCGTGCAGGAAGCCTCCCCCTCTCACTGCTTGCTGCACTAGCGGTTTCCCTTCGCTGGTGAAGCTGGAGCTCTACGAGCTGCACGATCTGCCCAGGTGGATCCCTCTGCAAAATCCCATCTCAATATTTGATAGTTTTTTATGCAAATCCACTGTGTGTGTCTGAGAGCAAGAGTGAGCAAATTGGCACAGTGGCTGCAGCTGTGTCTAGTCATTTTTAAAGAGTCGATTTGTCACCTGTTTATATTTATGGTGTGGTGATGGGACATCTGCAGGTGTTTTGCTGGCTGAGGGTTTCAAAATCAAGCTGTAATGATTTATATTGTTGCGTCTCTGTGATTACCTGGGCACATCCCATTTTGCTCTGAGTCAATCTGGGCTTTGCTGCTACTTGAGGAGCAGGTTCCTCTGTTGTCTCCCTGCCCAAAAGCCACTTTCTGCCCATGATGGACACATGGTCATGCCACTTGCCACCTCCTCTGCACTCCAGCCTCTGGGGAGCTCGGTATCCTCCCCAAAACATTCGTTATTACAGGTTTTCATGCCATACGTCCTTACAATCCTTAACCAAGCCCCATGCATTACAGTCTCAATGGTTCAGGAGCTCTGACTCTTCAATTACAGCGTGTCTCTAATCACCCAGCCTTCTGCTGCTCTCCACACCATCAGCTGCTCCGGTCAGTATTGGAAAAAGCTCAGTCTCGTCACTTTAAATATAACTTTGGTGGTAGCTTTGCTCTTGCCAATTTCAATGTGCATACACTATTGCTTTTGCAATTCACAGCAAACTCATCGAGGTTCACACACGGCCGCTGGCTTTCTGCCATGTACCCCCCAGCTAATAATTTTCTGTCTAGAAACATCCAAACCAATAATTTGCACCCATCAGCCTCATGTAGCATAATGTACCAGCTATTTAGTAATGGAAAATTTATCACTCAGCCAGAGTCAAGGATCTAGTTCCAAGCAATACTCACACTTTTCAGGTCCTGTTATTTCATTTGCACCTTGCTAAAACGTCTCCCTCCACGGGCTCTCTGAGGGCTTCAGAGCAGCAAGCAGCATTTTCCCTCAAGCCCCAAGTGGCAGGAAGCTCGAAACCTCAGAGATCTCACGACAAACGTATGTATTATGTTGGGCATAGAAAACTGCCCATAAATGTGTCTATAAAAGCTAACCGTGCAGTATGTAACTAAATATTCAGCCGTTACTAGTTCCCTATGTACAGATGCCAATTTGGAGCAGAGCAATTAAGCGAGACACGTTAACGCATCCCCTCTGCCGTGTCCCGAGGGCAGGGAAGGGCCTTTTCCTCCCGCATGATGCTCTGGCCACTTAACGCATGACCAGAGCCCATGACCGGTAATAGAGCGTAGGAAAGTAACAGCCTAACCCATCATCATAACGAATGGCCAGGAGTCTAGTTCCTTCTTCAGAAATGTTATAATTGCGGTAATTAACTACCGGGTCGCTCTGTTATGTGACCACAGCTCTTGCGCTCGATCCATCACAATTTCCAGTGGTAGCAGAGCGTTAAACCTCTCGCCAGCCTCGGCAGCCTCCATGGGGGCAAACCCAACCCCTGGGCTCGTGCAGAGCTCCATGTTACTGCTGTGGTTTATACAATGATGCGCATGGTGAGGGTGCAGATGCAGGACTGAATAATAAACCTGCCCACGGAAGAGGGGACTAACGCACCGCTGCCATGGCCAGAACATGACACACTTCAGAAACCACCTTCACGGCTCGTTCCTTGCCCTAATCCTTGGTATCGCTTTCGCTTTAGGAGAAGCTTGCACTTATTCCCAGGTGAGGATTAACGGGGGGGGAGAGGTTTTAGCTACACCAGACTCAGGGATAGCTGCTTTGCTTCCCCTGCAGCAGCAGGAGCCAGGGCTGGGGACACGAGAGCTCAGGAGGGGAAGGCGGCTGGTGGAAGCGCACACGGGGCGACGCATGAGCGGGATCACCGGGAGAAGAGCGGAGTTGGTCACTGCAGCCAAATCCGATTAGCACAGCGCCGCGCTGGGCAATTAAAGCAGCCGTCCTTATGCAGAACTGAGCAGCCGTCCCGAATGCCAGCGCAGACAAATTGCACCATCTGGTCAGCGAGATAAAGTCTTCTAGCAGGGACATCGCAGGCCAGAGGTTCTCGGCCACAAGCCAGGACACACCAGGATTCTCCCTGTCCTTACACAGGCGACTTCCCCGGCCCCTTGGCTCGGTGCCTGCAGGCTTGCAAGGCGGCTCCGTGCCTTGGGCACGAGGCTGTCGGCACTCTCCTTGTTACTGCAGGGGCTGTGGGAGAGCCAGGGCCAGGTCTCGAGGCAGCCTGGGGGCCCAAAGCCATCGCTGGATGTTGGCTCAAGACAGGTGGTCTCCACCGCGCAAGCTCAGGAAGGTGATGGTTTTAACTGCTGCTCTGTACGTAGCGCTACCCCCCTCGACAGTGCTGTGACATGGAAACGGCTCCTGGAGACCTTCCTCTCTTTTAAAAAAAGGAGTCCTCAAAGAGAATAAATATTCATACACATCTGCCCGCCTGAAATGAAAGGAGAAGGAATCAATAGTTTTCATAGCGCCAGAGCCTCCCACCCAGGGGCTGCTATTTGAGGTGTCATATATAGCTCACCTCTATAAAATTCTTTTTAATACAAGTTTAAAAGCAGGCAGGCCTGGGACACGGTAAATCAAAGCTGTGCTCTGTGTTACACCGCACAGCAAAATACCCACGTGCCCTCCCACCACCTCAGGGCAAACGGGGGTGGCAGCATTCTGGCCCGAAAGCTGCACTTGGGCACAGCCGTGGAGGTGCAGCCCATACAGCCGTGGTAAAGCACACACTGCGAATCAGGTGCTATTTTTTGTTGCTGCTTCCATAGCTACACACTCCATTTGGCAGCATCAGGTACATTTCTGTGAACATCCTTGCTTTGTGCATTGCAATCACAGTGACTCCTCCAGAACCGGCCCCAGAGGAAGCTGCTCCCTGTCCTGCACGGAGCTAAGTTCCAGCTTCACCTCTCCGAGGGTGTCCAGGTGCTCAGCTAGAGGAGACGAAGGAGCCTCCAGCCCAGCCTTCCCCTTCCAGCTTCCTCTGCAACAGCCCCAGCAAAGCCAACCTGCTGCAATGTCCTTCCCCAAGCACAACCCAGCGCACGAGGTTTACGCGCTCTCCCCTTCGCAGATAGAACGTATCATCATCTTGAGTGCTCAAAACTGCATTTCACATCTTTTTCCTCCGTGTCAGACTCTGCATTCTCCCTTATTACAGCAGTGAGGTATCGCTGCCCCATGCACAACGGCAATGCCTGGCTGCCCAGCCACGCGGTGCTCGCAGGACTGCACTGCTGACACGGGTATTTGCTCCCATCAATACACCATGCACAACAGACCAAGCTCCTTGGGCAACAGGGAGAGTTGGCCTCTCCTTGGGCCAGAGGGAGGCTGAATTATTCACCAAGTGCATGTCTCTTCCCCAGCATGGCATCCCTGGAGCTGCTGGTATCCTTGTTGTTCAAATAGGTATTAACGGGAGCGAGACCCAGCTGTGATGCAGCACAGGCAGAAGGGCAGCAGGGATGTACTGCTATTATTGATGGATTTGGTGGGCCAAGGCACTGAGAAGCAGGGACATCCCATGGCCACGCACACCCGCAGCAGCAGCAGCCCCACGAGCTGCTGACGCCGTCACCACGGCCCGGAGAGCAGCGCGGCCCGGCAGCTGCACTGTGTGCAAAGGAACAAAACGGCTTTTCCCAAACATCTGCAAGGCCAGCAAGCAACAAATTAACCCAGTTTAATTATGTCTGATAATGGGTTGATTTGAGCGCAACCTTTCTCACTCTTTTTATTGAGTTTCCCATCACTCGCTGCCATGAGTGAAGCAGTGGAGCTCTTTGCCCAAGCGTTCCATGCCACTGGGACGTTGCCATGTCCATTCACACCTAAATAACTGCAAGGATGTGGAAGGTGAGACCTGAACACGACCCATTTCCCACCCAGACCTAGACCTGCCGGTGAAGAAGAGATTCTGCCCATCCTGAACACGTGAATTTGGGCCCATCTGCATTTGCACTGTCCTTTCCACCCGAGCTGGGTGCTTTCCCTGCACCCCACTCTCATCCCTGCCTGCAGCCCTATCAGTGTCCACAGTGCTCCAGCATCCCCAGCAGTCTCATGGCATCCTCCATATCCCCCTGGAAACTCAAAGCATTCCCTAAACCAGCAGAGGCTTCCTTATTCCCAGCAATTATCTTAAGGTCTGATTTGCATTTTAAATGTCACCTGTATAAATTAGAGCTGTTTACTGCAGGCACAGGCATCACTGGGCTCATCTGCCACAGCTGCCACCGCTGCCCCCACAGCCTCCCCATGGCCGCTGCAGGTGCCCCTGCCACGGGCCCGGCCCCCGCATGGCCTCCGGGTAACGCTGTAAAGCCCCGTTCCCAGCAGCCGCTCGCCCACTCGACAGCTCCCGCAGGAGACCCCGCTGGACCCGTTCTACAGCTGTTTTTAAGCTGCTGCTTATACAGATCATACAGTGTAGTGTCACTGCTGAGGGGCAGAGGAGGTACCTGGGATTTGGGGTATTTTCAGGTGTTTTTCTCCATAAATCAGAGCACAATCCTGCTAGCAGCCCAAAAGCCGTGCTTTGGTGGCCCACATCCCAGATCCTTTACAATGTATAAATCCCTGGAAAGCAAAAGGAAAGGCCATAAGCAGTGTCCTCCCCAGTGAGGATGAGCACCGACTTCATACCTGTGCCCTGGGCTCATCACTCTGATGACGCTGGTATCGGGGATCCCCGCAGGGCCGATGCCCATGTCCTTCAGCAGGATCGGAGTTATTATTCTACAAAAGTCTACGAGGATTTTATCAACCTAGGAATCACTCTGGGTGAACTAATTCCCTCTCCCTAACGATTAAAGTTTCTCCTCACCATAACCCTCAGGAGTCGAGCTCAGGAATCCCGTGTTCTTCTTCCCCACGAGAACCACACCTGGAGAACAGCACGGCTGCTCCTTTGGCCTTCCGAAGCCCTTGGCTCTAGCCATGACCCTCCACCCTAATGGGAGTGGGATTTGGGCTCTGCCAAGCAAGGCGCAGAAGTGAGGGCTTCAGAATGGTGCGAGCCAGGTCTCGGAGGGAACTGCACGGCTTGCAGAGGGAATTAAACCTTGAGCTGGGCAATAAGGAGTCTAGCAGCCCAGAAATACCCAAGTTTCCGGAGATGGTCTCAATTCTTCACTTCTGGTCAACAGCACAAGGGGAAAGTATAAAATAATGTTCTCTGGCTAAGAGAGATCTCAACAACATGACCTCCTGGGAGAAGTTCTTCTAATAATAAGCTTGCAAATAGCATTTAAAAATTGTATCCTCAGAATTAGCAAGGCCAGGACGTGCAACCTCCAGGACTGATTAAAATCCTCAGGCTTCATCACCGTGGAATTGCTGTGCGAAGGCCCTTGCAGCGGCACGAGCCGGAGCTCCCGAGATAGGACAATTTAATTCAGGGCATCTCTAATTTATTGTGCTGGATACCATTATATTATAAAACCAATGCAATATCTCTGCAGGCGTGATATAGCTCTTCTTGGCTTCAGTTCAATTTATTCCCCATTTTCAAAGCCACCAAGCCTGCTCTTCCCGTGCTGATGGTACCTTCACTTGCAGGTGGCTTCATGGCCCGCTCCCGCTGGCAGGTGGCTTTTTCACATTATTCTGTTATTTTCCATGATGCTTTCTGTGTACTCAGATGTAGGGACAAATCCAGAACCCTGCATTGCTGCGGTGGGAGTCTCCTGGCCTCGCAGCCAAGAAGTCACGAGCTTAGCTGCTCTGGGGCCAAAAAGCTGTGAAAGAGGAAAGGGAAAGGTAATGGATTCCATTTGTGCAGATTCTTCAAAGACAATCCCTTTTTTGTAGGCAGTACATCTGACTTTTTAAAAATTTTTTAACAGTAATACAAGACACTTCGAACAAATTTGTTTAGCTGCTGCATGCAGGAGGAGCTGCCCCTAATTAGACAAAATCTGATTTCTGGGCTCACCCAAAGCAACTCGAAAATCAAGCACTCATTATCGACGGGACGAACCGCGGGAGAGGAGCTGTGGCGGGCTTAATAATGCAGCAAAATATTAAAGGGAGAGGCTTTAATTCTTAATAAGTAGATCCATGGGTTTCATTAACTGCTGTTCAAGCCTTTTTTTTTTCAGGGTGGGTTTTATTACCTCATTAATTTAAGCCCGGCCGATAAGACACATTAGCCTAATGGAGTCGCATCAGCGCTAGCAGCAGCGCTAACGAACCTGCCCGGCGGGGATGGATCGCAGTCGTGGAGCCACCGCGCGCTAACGCAGGAGCCCCGGCCAGGGCTTCTCCTCACTGAGTACCCCAGGAGCAGCCCCAGCTGCTTGTCCTTACCGGAGCATCGAACTCCTCCACTGCAGCCGTGGTTCAAACGGCTTCAGTGCCCATTGGGGTTGGTCAGGACCGGCTCTGGAGCAGTGCCACAACAGGAGCCACAGGCTGTATTTTCACATTCCAAATGTCATGTTTTTAATGCCATTTTCATTTCTAAAGTTTAAAACATATCATCTTAAGCCCCTTTCCATGGTGCCATCTTTGCTTTACCTATTTGTGTTGCTTTGTGGTACAAAAGGGTTCTCAGGATGACGGGGCACTCGGACAAACAGGGGACCCCATCTCAAACTAACATCAGAGCACCCTTCTCCTCACCATGCGTTTCCAGCCAGTCCTGCCGAGTTCAGGTTGGGAATAAACATCAAGTGTTTAAGGGCATAATCCCCCTTTATGTGACCGCTTTAGTTATTTCTAAAGACAGAGGTGTGTAGGCTCATGGTGTCAGGGTTACAAGCCCAGTACCTGTTCATAGCAAAGGTGCTCCCCTCTTTCAGAAAAAATAAATAAATAAATAAATAAAAATTAAAAATATCACCTTGAGGTCCAAGTACTTAAGTAACCCCGGGATCCGTACCCGAACAACAAAAGAGGAGTTGACTCCCTATTCCCAAGTTTCAATAAAGCCAGAGTGGGGCATTAGAAGTGGTGCCCAGCACAGCTGAGGAGCAAGGCAGGGAGCACAGCGGCTCCCTGGCCACACGGCACCGCTTTGCAGAGCGGCAGGGAAAGAAAATTGCTGGAATTCCCCCTTTTTGGCCTTCAGGGGCGAATGAGCATTTGCTGGAGCGCAGGGGATGCAAGGGAAGCCTGTCACTCCCAGAGACGCCACCAAACCCCACCAGTGTCACCCGCCGCCACCACGGCTCTTACCAGCCTGCTCTGTCCCTGCAGGCTGTGGGGCTCTGCCCAGCTTCACTCCTCATGCGAGAAGGCAGAAACGCTAGCAAAAAAGGGGTGGGGGGGAAAGCCTGTTGGATCTGATTTTTCTTTTCCTAAATTATGGATTAATTATTCTTGCTGGGCTCCACAAAGTATCACGCTGCTTAATAACAGCCCATCAGCCCGGCAGAACACCCGCTGATGGGTACGAGACGCGGCTCCACGCGCTGCGGCGGAGCATCCACAGCACGGAGGGAGGAGGCGGCGAGAGAGCACCGATCTGCAGAAGAAAGAATCTGTAGCTGTGGCTGCTGCGTAACTTGTTTTCTTTCTTTTTTTTTTTTCTTTTTTTTTCTTCTCTCTTCTCTCATTAAGCAGCATACCAGAGCAGGGGGACATTTGTTCTATTAAAAATGCGTATTTAAAATCTCCTTTTGGAGTTGTTTCTTCCTCCTGAAGGCTGCTTTAAGAAAAATCAATCTCCTCTGCAAAAGGAGAAGAGAAAAAACAGTATTTTTTCAAACTGTGTTTCGTGCTTTATCTGAAGCAAATGCAGCTTCTTGACAAAAACATATCATGCCTGATTGCCAGCGCTGCCTTTATGTGCTGCAAGTAATTGATTCAGGGACATAGTGCTTTTCAAGAACTATTAGTGTTAAGGATTACCTATTGCACCAAACAAGCATTATGAAAAATTAATCACATGCAGACTGCCATTATTGCAAAACGCCCCTGGGCCTTGCACAGCAAGTAATTGCAATATTTTAAAAATATTTAAAAAGGCAATTTTTTTTTTTCCTCTCCACATTTTTGGAGGACCACACGGTGCAAATGCCACTGCAATCTTTTACCATGTGCCTGTAAAAATGCACCACAGTGTCCTCAGGAGGTAGGTTTGCAAATGGGGATGTCGATACCAGCCTCGCCGAGGCAGGAGGAGGCTCCTGGGACTCACCTGGGAAACCCTGATTGCTCCTATGGAGGCCAACACCAGTGCTGAGCAGCAGTGGGAGCAGAGTGACAGCGTCGCCCAAGCAAGGAGGAAGCATCCGGGGGGGTTTCACACTAGCAAAGTCTTCCCTTGGGTGGAAGGCAGCGCACACGGCTCCCAGGAGAGGGCACCACGGAAAAAGAGACATCGGAGATGAAGTCACTGCATCACCTAAGGAAGACTTGGGGGCTTCCCCTTGGGAAGCCAGCACAAGCCTGGATCCCAGCTGGCCCGGAGCACAGATGCAGTGCCCACAGCATGGGGCAGGACAGCACCATGGGAAGCCCTAGACCCTCTTCTGCTTCCTCCCCAATCCAGTCAAGCCACCCCGACAATCAGGAGCTTTCGGAAGCGCAGCCCTGGGACTCTCCTGCAACGCCAACAGCGCTGCAGGAAGGCGCGGGCTCTGGCGGAGCAGCATTTGTTCGCACCAGACAGCAGTGATTATTTGGAACCGCCATAAGGCTGTCTGCAAAGTGAGCAATTCCCAGCTCCGGGCGGGATATAACTCCCGCGGCCGAGGCAGGGCCATGCATCAGGGTGACACGAGCGCGGCACGTGCTCCCTGCCGCCGGCACGCGGCACCAACTGCCCCTTCCCGCAGCCCTCACAGGGAGGTCGCAGCCGCCCGGCCCAGAAACGGGGCATCTCCCCTCACTCTTGTTAGCACCAATGAAAGTGCCTTCCTGGGAGCTCACGGCTGCCGTGCAAGAGCCCAGGCTCCTGGTTCTGATAGGAGAGGGGGAGCATCCACTGCAGCCACATGAATGTCCTGTTGTGCTAAGGAAGAGGGAGTAGCTCCCCCACCAACTGCACTCTTTAATCATGCAAAATTAGGGCATGACAAATCCATCATCTCAAGGAGAGGAAAAAAAACCCCACTTTTCAATATCAACTTTACAACCAAATGTCCTCCTGATCTATGTCCATGATGGAAAATGACTCAGAAGGGAGCGTTATTCCTCTTTTACAGTTAGGTAACAGGTGGAGACATTTCCAAACAGCAGCACAAGGGTGGGCTCTTGTGGCAGCAGATCAGCTCTACAGCATTAACATTAAACAGCTGGAACACCAGGCTATGCTTGATGCATTTTATCCTTAAAAACATCTGAAATCCTCATTTCTACGTTCAACCTTCTGGTCTTTTAACACATATGATCTTGGTTTACTCAAACCTGCTGCTTTAGGGGAGAACAAGAACATTGATTTTTCTTAAACATGTATTTTTTAAAAAATAAAGATGGAATTACTGACAGAAACCACAATCAAAGCACTTGGAGCTGCTTCCACAGAGCAGAAAGGAAGACAGGGAAGGAGGGAGGACAGTGCCTGTGGCAGGGAGGAAAGAGCAAACAGCCCTCGTGGGAGATGAGCAGCTACAACGGGTACCTCTCCCACGCGGCCCTTAACCGGTTCTGCGTCCAACTGCTCTGCAGCAAAGTCCGAGTGACTTGTCCCTGGGAAAAAAGAATCACCAAGTTCAGCTTCAGACATCCTCTCTATCCCTCTTTCCCCACCAGGTATAGGGCAGGATGCCAGTTTTTTAGGGAAAGGGGGTAAAGCAGCGTTTGCTCTAAAGAGCAATGCATTTCAGTCAGAGCAGTTTCGACCACGTCTGGCTCATTAAAACCAACACGAAGTCCTTGCTTTTGTGGCACACAGCAAAGACTCCGATTCTCTGCCCATAACACAGACTGACACTGACCATAGAGGGAGAGAACTGAGGCAAGTCCAAAGTTTTGAGGGTCCACACTGGCCACAAGAGACCTCCAGAGCTGCAGCTCTGCTCAAGGGCAGAGCTCAGGTACGTCGCACTATCCACTACTGCTCCCCTTCACCTGCAACTGCCCAAATTTTGCACAGCTAATGGCAAAGATCAGCGCTCTCATTTCTTTTCCATGTTTGCAGAGAAATAATCTGCCTTACAACATCCTTACAAAACAAAGTAAAAACACACATACAAATAGTCAAATATACTATTTTAATGCAAATTCATAAAATTTAAGCTCTGAATTTTGAAAATTGAAGACATTTCAAGAAAGAGTATTTGGTCCTTTTCCCAGTTTCCCATCCCCAATTAAATACTTTGTTTAAAAACAACAATTAAGCATATATTGCATTTTTAGTTAGGAAAGTGATATTGCACATTACACTGAGAAATACAAAAGTGTTTCAGCAAGTTATTCCAGCGACATTTTCAAATTCACTTTGATAGCACTGATTGCTTTTTAAGGTTTCCATCATATTGCATAGCATGTGCCCTGTGTTTACAGACTAAAATATATCGAAGTATTTTTAAAACAGAGAGGAAGAGAAGTTGGCTCCTTACAGAACAGAAACCTTTACCACTTAGCCAGTACCCGTGTCCCAGCAAAGACGGATCCCATGGAAAGACGGCTGTCAGATCACCTTGGCAACACCAACTCCAACAGTGTGTGTAATGAGGAGCTGATGATTTACTATTTGGCACTGTAACCAACAGCCCAAGTCACCAAGGACAAAAAAGGCTGCAATGTGTGTCTATACTGTTCCTGTTCTACATTTACCTTTAATTCGAGGTCTGGCAATAAACAAGAAGTGAAAAAAAACAGCTAAACAGCTGCAGCTTCACAATGTCTGTGTTAATTCTTTGAGGAAAATCCTGAACAGATTTCTGTGCATAACACTGAAGTGGGGCCTCCACGAGGGCCCAGGGCTTTGCAGGGCACAACCGTGAGAGCCGCTGCCCGCTGGAGCGGCGCTGCGAGGCAGACAAGGCCTGTCCGGGCGCCGCACTCCGCGACACCCTGTGTTTGGCTTTCACAGCACCGAGTGCTCCGAGCGGCGATTCACGGCTACAGAGATCCGGCCCAGCGGCAGCATTTGGGAGCGCCTGGTGTCACCTCCTGCCTCCCTGCAGGGCACACGCAGCCCCTCGTGCCACCGCACGCATCCAGGAGCTGCAGCAAACTCGTGTGCCCGGGGCTAGTTTAGTAGCTGGGGAACTAGACCTTGCATCCCCCTCCCAGTGCCTCTTTGGATCGTAACACCCTGAATTTGATCTTGCTTTGAAATAGGCAACCAAATCATTGTAAGACATTCCAGTAATCGCATTGCAAAATTGTTTCTGAAGGGGAGGCACCCTCAGCTACCAGAGCAACTGATCTTACCAGCAGAGCATTTGAGAAACCTTAAATCTCCCCCCTCCTCTCAGCCTCCCCATCTCCCCCCCGCCCCATACCCCTAACTCATACTCATTAGGACTAGGAAGACAGGATTTCTTTTTGCCCAAACACAACATTCAGCTACAATAGAAGGTTCTATAGTGAGGTCCCTGAGATGCATCTGTGTACTAAAAGATTCAGCACTAACTTCGTATCTATTAGAAGACTTCTGAGCTGCAACACATGGCTTACAAATTTTACCCTAAAGTGATAATACAGCAGATCACATTTGCCCACATATTTGAGCTTTAATTTAAAACTAAGGAACACAATAACAGTGTTCTGCTACTGTAGTCAACAATAAAAATAATAAAATAATCACATAAGCAACAGGGACCCAACTGTAAAACAAACAAAAAAGTTATCCCTACATTAAGTTGGTTTGGCCTCAGTTTATTTTCATCCCTCAGAATAACCCAGCCTGATGTGAACTGCTTTCTTCCTGAAGGCTCACATGCAATTATTCCTCAGGTGCGCCTAAGCTGCATGGAGACGGTAGGCTGGAGAAACAGCAGTTTTTACCATTCCTCATAGGAAGCAGAAGGCACAGTTTACAGGCAGAACACAGCACTGCAGTCAGCACAGCAGCAGCAGGCTCGATCTGCTACGCTGGCACCCACACAACTGCGTCCGGCAACAGCAGGAAGCCAACACGCTGCAGCCTCACACCTGCTCTTGATTCCTGCCCCAGAAGGATGCAGAGACAGGCAGCTGATTACACCCATTTGGAAACAAACCCAGCCCTGCAGCACACTCTGCAACAGGCACAGTGGTCAGTATTTTTCTAGTACTAAAAGCAGAAATAAAAGCCTGAAGTTACTTACAGATGCACTGAATTTTACAACCAAACAATCAAAAATAATTTATCCCTCCCCAAAGAAGGCTCAGGTTTTCCTGCTGCTGAAGACAAACGCAAGGCACTCATTAATGTTATAAGGAACACAGAACAGCTTGTTCTTCATATACTGGCAGACAGTTCTTTTCTTTAGCAGCATCTCTCCTGATGAGGCACTAGAGACACGACAATCAAAGCAGCTTCTGGAATATCTGCTCAACTAAGTGATACCAAGCCAGCTGCTTAGAGGGGCTTCGGACACCCCCTTCTCCCTCCCCACCCCCTTACAAAAAAAAAGGCACCTGATTTACCACCCCTTTCTGTAGCTAGAAGTTCTTGTGACTGCGCAGTTTTATATAACTATGTATACAAGGGATCTCATGACCATATTGATAACTCCTGGTCATGTAAGAGGTTCTTTACAAGATACTATTCTAGACAAAACATTTTTGTTTATGTCAAAACCCACGACCAGCGGGTTCCTACCTGAGTAGTACTTAAGATTGTGTATTGCTAGTCAAAATAACTCAATGATTAAACTTGTTGTTAGAAATTGCACTTTCCCATTCCTTCCCCAGTCCCAAGGTCACTTCAAATTAAATACCAGACCCTTTTCTAAAGGGACATCTTCAATGCAGCTACAAAGAGGTAGCTAAATGGCACATGCCAATTTTCTTTTTTTTTGAAAAGTGTATCCAGCCTTCATTTGCAATAACGTTTTTCACAGGAAGTCTTACAACAAGAAAACTCTGTACAGGCGGCACGTGGAGTTACCATAGTTCAGAAGACGGAACTCTAAGGGAACAAGATCTCTCTTCGGGTCCATAATTGAAAACCAGTAAGCGTGGGAATACTTGAGCGACTCAGCATAGGCAGGTGCAGAGCTGCAGAGGGCAAGGAGGTCTGGAGGCAAGTCCCGTGCTCCTCTCAACGTACAATAAAGATGACTCTGAAGAGTCTTCAGATCAAGCCCACCATTCGATCAATCTGTCTCATGTAGTTACTCTTCAATGGCAGCAAGTACCTCCTCTCATCTGGGACTCTGTTGCACTGTTAATAAAATCATAACAGTCTAAGAACTCTATTTGCAGTCAATTCTGTATCCTCCTTAACCTATTCAGCATCAGTGAGGGTAGATTTTCCTCTAAGCACAAAAAAACATACCCAAGAGTACTTTTGGTCCCTACTCTCCCTCACCAGTGGCACACTTCTGTACAGCCGCAGAAAAAACATGTGGCAATGGTACCCTTCCCATTCCTCATTCCCCCCCCTTTTGTTTTTTTCTTTAATAATGAGCTTTTTCAGCAGTACAGAGTTTTGGGGCAGGGCAAAGAGGAGGGGGGAGTAAGGAAAAAAAACACTGCTACAAGTTACTAACAGAGATTTAAAACAAATCTGTATAAAAAAAGCAGAGAATCTGGCTAGTAATAGGCACTGTACCTGTAGCTCTGTACCACAGCTGACTCCTAGTTAAAACAGATCACCTTTTATATCTATCTATCTATCTATCTATCTATATATATATATATATATATATATATCTCAAAATACTTGGATTGAGCCAGGGGAATCTTGTTTAAAATCACTTTTTGCTCCTCTCGTTCCCCATCACAGCAACACTGGAAGACTTCCAGCAAAAGGAGAGGAAAAGGGAAAAGTGATTGGAAGTAATCTAACAGAGAAGAAACCAATTTCTCCAAATTACTTACAGAAGGACAGATTGCATCTTAAACTAAATCATTCTTGTATTATCCTAATCCATTCCAACTACTGAAAGCATTTTTCACAGAGCAGTGTCTCAGATACGTAGTGTTCAAAAAGGAAAAAACAGACTGCTAAAGCACCACTTCCAAATGACTTTCTTTCCCCACTGCCTACTCCAGTTCAACACATATTCTTTCTATATTAACACAATTGGGAAGAGTCCGATCTTTCCCCACTGCCTACTCCAGTTCAACACATATTCCTTCTATATTAACACAATTGGGAAGAGTCCGATTATTGCTTACATTAGAACTGAAGTTGACTGCCTTCAATTCATTTGATTTGATTTTTTCTGTGCTGTCTTCTTCTCCAGGGAAGGTATCCTGCCACAGTGAGTCACGAAAACGTTTATCCACAGACACAATATGTCCCTCAGTAGTAAACATATATTTATTTCCAGATTTGTGCACTGGATTCTCTTCATCAAACAACTAAACAAGGGAAGAAAGAGAGAGAGCTCAAGTTACAGCAACGCTTTTGTGTTCTAGCACCAAAATGCTAAAAAAAAGCACTTGCTTTAGCATTTGAAGGATCACACAGAAGACATACTTTTTAGCACTAAATGGGCAGCTACTGTTCAAGTAAACGGAAATAAGCTATTTTAAAGCAAGGGATTTATTTTGGCAATTAGAAGTAGGCAGGGAAGTATTTCTCATACAACTTGAACTGTCCTTAGCTTTCTAAGCTGCACTATGCAGGTATCTCTAGGCTGGCATTCACTGTT
This sequence comes from Crypturellus tataupa, assembly GCA_034781795.1. Taxonomy (NCBI): domain Eukaryota; kingdom Metazoa; phylum Chordata; class Aves; order Tinamiformes; family Tinamidae; genus Crypturellus; species Crypturellus tataupa. The sequence goes on from JAWLRI010000629.1 coordinate 1,489,063, forward strand.
TCCATTTGGTCCAAAGCTTTTTTGATTGAGAACAGTAGTTTAAGCAGTGCTGGCTCAACTCCTTACTCCTGTGACTGTTAAAACCTTATGAGGAGAAGCCAGAGGCCACTGCTAGGGAGGCAAAAGGGCTCTGAGCAGCAGTTCAGCTGAGCAATTCCGCCGTGCGCCCTCCTCCCTGCTGCCAACTCGGCACCCCAGCATCCGGAAGCCAAGCTCCAGCCTGCACCTCCAAGGTGCAAGATGGGGTCAAACCCGTGCACCGCGTGCTCTCCAGTGACCTCTGATGCTTATCACCTCTCCTGCCCACAGTCTAGCAGTTTCTAGTAGTTCAGTAGCAGTAGTTCCTACCTGCTTACCTGATCATGCCTGGAAACAGTGCTTCTAAGAGGATGCTTTTAAAATGAAGAATACGTACCAGGTACAAATATTTACATGTTTCACTGAGAAAAAAACTTTCCATTCGATCTTCTTTTGTCTTCTCTACAACATGGTGTAAGGTAGCATAGCCACACCTAAAAGATTTGAGATGAGTTTAGATTTAGTTCCCATATGTTTTGATCTCTAAGTATTTCCCAAACTTAGACCACTCCATTTGTCACAAGGGATTATCTTAAAATAATTTTAAAAAATAATTCAAAGAAGCAGTAACGGTTTATTTCACAGAATCATTTTCTGATGAGACTAATCACTGACACCGTGCAGACAGAAGGACGCTGGCCTATCTATTCTATTGTGCTGATTTACTAAAATGCCCTTCAAGAAAAGGTAAATCATCCTCAACAAAACCTGGAAAAATAAATAAATAAATTCCCCATATTGAGCACATAAAAGATGTGCAAGTTTTAAATGCTGCTCCATCTGCAAAGATTTCCTTTTAAAGGGTTCTTACTCCCAGAGAACAAAACGACAAGTCTAGCATCTAGACTGGAGTCTAGCATCCCCCCGTACAGTTAAACACTATGGGTCCAAAGGGTTAGAATTATTCTTGCTGGAAAATGATAATTTGCCAACTTTGGCATGAGATCATCAATAATACCTTTTAAAAGGCAAAGTTATAAAATTCTGAAGAAGTAAGCTTTTACTGAAGTATCATTTTCAAATGAGAAAGAAATAGCTGTTCAATAAATAAGTCTATCCTTGTGGTTTTGGGGGATGAGACAGTGGCTTAGTTTGTTTCTTTACTATATAAATAGATATATAGAACCCAATCTGTCAAATACAGGTAAAATACACATGTCTATTATATAAAGGTATTTACACATACAAATATATATACTTATATAATAGAACATGAACACTTATGTAATAAAGAATGCAAACACAGGAGTGAGATAAGAATACGAAAGACTGACTTTGCTTTTGTGTATTTTTCCAAGCTCTGGAGGATGTCCATTCCTACGTGAAGGTAAAATGGGTTCTTCGTGGCCTGAGTAGAGAATGACAAAACTCAGAAAACTGAAAATATTGCAGAAATAACTCTTACAATAAAGGCCTTCCAGAGTCACATTCCTGTGTGTTATGGTAAACTTATTAAATTTATTTTGGTAGAAGCATGACTTTGATTACTCCGTGTAAGCTTGTCACATTTGCCCTAGTGCAAGAGCAAAATAAAACCTGTAGTAAATTCAAGCTCTTTGATAGTTTTCCTTTAGCCAGAAGTAGTTATTTTAATTTACTGTATCTGCAGTTAGTTATGGACTGTGCCTGAACAACATTTCAATAATATTAAGAAATCAGAAGTCTGCATTGTAAAAGTCAGGCCTTTTTTTCAAAAGGTTATTTGCAATCATTTTTGGACGTCTTAAGCCTATCTTGAGGGCAAACAATGTACCAACTATGTTATAAGACAATCTGTGTTCTAGACAGAAATCTCTGTACAAAAACATTCAGACTCAAAGCTAAGTCTATTTTAACAGCTCATTAGCAACTGACTGTTACACAGCAGGGGCTAGGGGTGGAAAAGCAACTTTCTAAAAAAAAAAAAAAAAATTCAAAACATTTGAACTGTAAGTGCAGACAACAAGTACCTGATAAAGAAGATATGTGGATTCCACTAACTCTGGCCTCAGTGGATAAAAGGGAACATCCGGTGCTTGCAATTGCCAGTTGTATCTTTCTGGGAGAGCGCCGTATCGTTTCCATATGGCATAATAAAAAGCATGAAGACAAATAGCATCTTCCACATCTCCTATCAACACCTAGGCATAACAGCCATAAACAAGCGTGTTTAACTCTCCAGTCCAGCAAATCAAATTGCTTTCCATACTCTATGATAACATGCTCTACAATGAAACACTCCCCTCATAACCAGAGACCAGTAAAAAAAGTTAATATATAATCCTTCCATACCAAAAGCATCAGTGAGGTTTGTCTCACACTGAGATATGGGCAAAACACCAGGATAAAGCAGGAATTTTGAAAAGTGTCTCAAATCTATCAGAGAGCAGCCTCCCAGAAGCTGAGCTGCCCCCAAGCTGTGAGAACAGGTAGGTGTAAAACAGCGAGTTAAAGCTCCACTCAGAACAGATGCTCAGATTCATTTACAAGCCTAGAATTAGAATAAGCTTCTCCAACACCCCTGCACTGTGTCACTCGGTCCCAATAACAATGACAACATATTGTACCTGTAATCCAGGAAAAAAGGCTTGCAGAGAGTCAATCCACGTGTTCATCAGCTGTCCAGTGAACATATTTACATTAACATACAAAGGAGGGTCACCTTCACCTTCATTACAAGCTTCTCGGCTGCCAAGTAACAATAAGCGTATGTAAATATTCACTATTTTAGAAGAATATAATGCATGTTCTATTTTGTAACACCACCACTAGCAAAGACAGATGCCCGTAGTTTTGTTAGTGCTATGTTGAAAGTCATTTCGAGGGGAAAGTCCGTCCATCTCAGAAAAATTCATTCTTAAATGTAGGTGCATCATACCCTCACGCAATATTAATCAAAGTCCTACTAAACAAAAAGGCAACACACACCAGGTAAAATCAGGTCTTAAGTAGTACTGCAGTGGCTAATTCATTTCATATTCTTTACACATCTATCAGTGTAATTTCTTTGCACCAATAATGCTACAATGATCAACTGACTGAAGGGTATGTTAAAATTTTATTTCCAGTGACTACTATAAAAAGAACAGACTTTCAAAAGGGTGGTACAAACACCATATAAATGATATCTCTTGCTGAAGTATTTACATGCTTAAAAAAAAAAACCTGATACTCAAGTGAAATAACATACCCTCTTCTTAAGTGGTTCTGAATGCTCCGATAAGCATCATTGAACATCTCCAAGTCTTCCCTTTCTCCAAAGAGGATGTAAGACTTCAGAAGGTATTCATAGAATGAATCTGACCCTGCGCCCAAGCCACTCTGCTTTCCAACCCAATGGCCAGTTTGAATATTCACAACATTTCCTTTCAGAGAAGGTAAAGACAGGATTTTAGCCAAACATTGCCATTCTGAAGTATATCAGAAAGAATAAATGAAGAACTAGAACATAAAAATACTACCCATTCAAGAAGTCTTAAGCGGGGAAAAACAAAGACTACTATAAAGTGTTACAGAGCACTTACGGAATTGATGCACATATTTGTTTCAAGTAAATTTATTCATAAAATAAACTATATTAATAAGGATATACATGCAACAACTCCAAACTCATGTCCCAAAATCATGAGAAATTTGACTTTGAAATGTGCCATTTCACATTAACCATTTCAAATTATAAAGAAAAGCCATTTCAATTTTAAAAAGTAACCATTAAGACACTCCATATTCCTTTCAAAACGTCATAGTTAACAGAAGACACAAAATTAGATACAAGATAGCACTGCTTAATGGTCAGAAATGTGAAGTTTATGAAACAAATCTGCTGAACAACAGCATTCCACTACATAGACTGAGGTAACTTAAAGCATTTGGCTAGTCAAAACAACATCACCTGAGCCCTAAGACTTTGCTGGAGAGATCTTGAGCATAGGGGCATTACCTAGCAGTCCAGTGTTATTGCTCCTGAGATTCCAGAGGGCTTTGACAGCTCGCCTGGCCACCCACTCAAACGTGGAATCGCCAAGCAGTCTGCTGAGAATGCCAAACTCCACCAAGAGGGAGCCAGCTCCAGCGGTACAAGTTTCATTATTGCTGTTTGGAGGTACTCCTTTCTTCAGATTGACCTATGAGGCAGGAAAAGCAAGTATTAATCAGAAGAACACAACCTGCTTGTAAATCAGCTCATACAGTTTTGTTCTGATCTGCAGCATTATTTTCATTATAAAGTCTTTATTCGTGTTTGCAGTACAGAGGGTGCTATTTATGCTAATAGGTGCCAATAGTTAGAAAGCCAATGGACTGCTTCTTAGTCAAAAAGCTCTCCTGAAAGATTTCTTAAAATTCTTCTAAATTTATATGAAAGGGTGGGAAACCCCAATTTTGCTATCTTTAAATTTCCTAACCCTTCCAAATTTCAACCCACTTTTTTTCACATTTCTACTAATCATTTAGTTTCTTCCAGGCATGATGCAAGTACTTCTTCCTCTAGTTTAGTTCACTTGAATTCAAGACTTTCAATTGAAGACAAGTTATACCACCCACAGCGGTTTTATCACACTCTGAGCAAAGGCAAGAGTTTGCATTTCTTCAGCCTGACAAATGTGAAGTGAAAAAAAAAAATCTCCCCAGATTTTTATTTTCCCCAGAAAATAAAAGTAGCGAGACAAGTGCTAAGTAGTTGAAGATCTGAGAATTCTTTCACTAGAACTTAAGTCCTTCTTCTGTTTAAAAATGGAGGCAGCGACACTGTATACAAGGAAATTACAAATCCCAAGCTGATTCAGTTTGACAAGTATTACAGACTAGCTTTATTCTAAATAGTAACTTTCTAACTGTTATTCACCTTTATGATATTTCTTGTTAACCTTCCTAATGACAGCACTGTTTGCTACCATTTGATATAACAAAGGGAGGAAAAGGAGAGAAGGACATGTTCCAGTCAAACAGCATGAAAGTTGATGACTATTAACCACATAGCGCACAAAGTAAAAAGGTCAGCTTAAAGAAAAGATTAACTACAGCAACTGGACAGAAAAGTTCTACAGCAATAGAACAGTCAAATAACCAGCTTTGGATTCTGTTCCCACTGCTTTGATGCACATGGTGCTCACTTACCCGAGGATAAGGAATTCCAGTTTTGGTGTTCTCAAAAGCTGGAAGTAATCTCACTGCTAGGTCGTGAGCCATATGCAACAGTTCATTGTCATAATCCTTAATGGTCATATCACCAAAAGGCTGTTTGGTATCTGTAATTATTATATGGGCAGAAAGCAGGCTTCCCAAAACCCTATTGGAAAATGAAGAAATCCTCAATTTTTAAATATCATTCAAACCTAGTTCTTCACCTAAATTCTTACCAATACCACATTTAATAGAAATTACTTTGTTCTTCTTGCTAGCTATGCTTTTTTTATTATTATTTATTCACCACAGAAACAGATCTTCTGTTTTCACCACCATGAGTGAAAGTCTAGCCATCACATTCATTTGTCCTTCACAGTAATCCCTAAATACTGTTCTGCAGGATTTACCTTAACCCAGGAGTTTCTTACAACATACCAAGCATATTTATAAGTGAATACAACCTTCCCCCATTGTTTTTTGCTGCTGCAAATGGCAAGAGTTGTTAAATAAACCTAATGTTCCACCAAAAGAACATCTACAGTTAAGTAGTACTTGAATAAATCAGAGATTCGGAAAACCATACATTAAACTGATTTCCAAGGTAGAGAGGCTTTCTGTTTTTCCATCTACAGTGATTTTCCCCATGAAAAGTTTAAAAACTGAGAATAAGCGAAAGGTCCGTGGAAAATAATCACAACAGGTCAAATCTGTCATCAAGATTGATTGTTACGTGCAAATTCAAGTCTCTATTCCAAAAACTAAAAGTCTACGAGCCAAAGAGGTTAATATATTTAACCTTGTTCCTGTTTTAAAGACAGGAATTTATGACTACATACCTGATTGTTGCCTCAAAAACTTGGACTGTTGAGTCTTTGTCAAAGGAAACAGTGTCAATCACCAATTTCACTGCTTTCTGGAATTCTGAGGAATTTCCCATTACCTTTCACATAAAAAGACAATTTTGTCTAATTATTGTTTCAGAAGGGAGAAGTAAAAACACAATAAGTTCACAACTTAAATTTACCATATTAGCTACCTACAGAATGGAGAACTTCAAGTTCTTGCTAACTGCCTTTCCAAGTTACCTATCTTATAGATATGCAGAAGGACACTAAAAAAGGGAAACTCTTGCGTGTTGAGTGTTCTGTCAACTACTCTGCTATGCACAGAATTCAACAAGTTCTGCTAAGAGAAGAAAAAACACAAAAACAAAAAACAAACAAACAAAAAAAAGACACACACAACCTGAGAGACAAAAGAACAATGCAGCCTGGTTTGACATTTATTTGACCAGGGGAGCCTGACCCTTCGGGTTTTTGATTCAGCACTGCATGTCCTGTTCAGGAGTTTCCTCGCATTGGTTTTGTTTGGATATTACCCTACTGAATGATTTTGCCTACATCCAGACAGAAGTAAACTTAGCTCCAGTTTCAATAAAAAGGGAATGAGGAAGGAAAATCCAGATTCCTGCTTGCCTAAGCTTATTATGTGGCTGAGTATATACAGAGCCCACCTATTCTTTCTAATATCCAGATTTAATAGAAAAGAATAATAGTCATATACTTGATCCAAGAACAAGGAGGAGCAAAGCAGGCTTTCGTCCTGCCTGGAGATGATGGCAGTTGCTTTACCAACACAAAATCAACCAAACAGCTCAAATTCCCAATTCCTGTTTCTGCTCAAACTTGACTTCCTTGTTTAAGTTCTGCACATTGCTGTCCTGTTCAGTTAAACAGCTGTGGCTTTTACCACAGAGTTGCAATTCCATTTCAGCAAAGGGAAGTATTTTATAATTTGAAAAAATAAATAAATAATAATAATAATAATAATAATCCTTGTACACACCACCCTTCCCTAAAAGAGAAGTAGACAGGCACTGACCATGCTCCAAAAGGCCAAGAATTTGACCTGGCTGCAAAAACAAGACTGACAGAACCTAAAGGAGCTTCTAAATATGTATAAAGACTCCATACTATACCAAAATGCACTATGTCCATAGTGTAGGAACATGTCATTTTCAAGACTTATCAGAAATGCATATAAGGCATATAATGGTCTATTTTAGCAGATGAAAAAGTGCTTTACAACTCTATCAGCTTTCCCCCCCCTCTCTGTGGTGACACTTTTCATAGATTTGCAGGTCACTCGGGCAAAACAGCTACAGCTCTGAAAACCTTCTCAAATATGATGGGCTTTTCTCCTATTATTTCAGCACATCCTGCAAATTCCAGTTCACATCCATGCTTCCTGAGCATCAGCGACCAGATTTTCTCAGAAGTGAACAAGTTAGAAGATACTATGCCCTTTCACCTCAGATTGCAGAACTTCATGACAACTTTAACTATTCACAGGCTCATCTTGCCTTTCTTCATGTTAAAGAATCTCTACTGCTGTCAGCAAATAAGTTTCATCAGCACCGTTTATATGCATAACCTTAACGCAAAAAAAAAAAAAAAAAAAGCCTCCGACTGCTCAGATCCACTTCGATACTTTCGGTTCCCTTTTCCCCTCAAGCCAGTGTTTCAATTCTACAGTTTCTATATGCTCTCCCTCTACAAGTAGCACTCTTTGTTTTTAAATCCTGAGCTGCTTCAAGATCTACTGTGGCCTAAGTTCAACATCAGAACAAGATACGATATCAGAACTGTTCAATACCAGGAAAGATTAATGTAGCAAGACCCATCCTTTGGAAGGCATTAAGTTAAAGCTGTGCTATAGCCCACTTCCCCCGCCCCCCCTTTCCTTCAAAATCTCTTCCAAAAGTCACAACCATACTTCTACCCCGATTCAAATTCCCTGCAATTTGGAATTGCAATTTCATAAGCCTTTTTAAAAAAGAAGCTCTGTACTCCAGAGAGTTTTGATTCTCAGTTTCACTTTCACACACCTGGGCAGGAATAAACAGACAGACCAACTGTGACAGATTTCGATTTCCCTAACCTCCCTACCAGTACTAACAACTGCACTGACGATACAAACAAGACCCACACGTCGTCAAGGGCATCTGGACTTTCTCATCTCTCAAAATCTCTCACCCAATAAACTGACTTGATCAATTCAGATATTCACTACCCTATCCCATTACAGCACTGGCCTTTAGATTTAGTGTAAGAATTATGCTTTGATAATACATCCTAGATACATTAGTGTACCTTTAAATTAATGTGCAAAATTCAGTTTGTTCATCTCAGCTTCCTACACTACCCTTCTGAACTTCCTTCCTGAAGGACCTGATTAAATTTAACTTTGGATGGCTTTGTAGAAATTCTGAACCTTTATCACGCAACAGAAGCAAAGTTATTACAACTAAACGGATTAACGACTTCTCTGCAGAACAACCAATTGAGGATTTGTTAAGGTTGGGTAAATACCTAAAGGTTAGACAAAACTTTAGAGACTGTCATATTACTTCAACCTTCCCTATAACTGATACCTAGCCTATTACCTCTCTTCCCTGTGACACTGCAATCATCCTTCCAATTAATCGATAATTTCTTCCTATTAATTGACAATTTGTCTTTGGTACGACTTGCATCACCTCTCAATACAAACACAGGAATAAAATATATACATATATATTTCAACGACTCACCGCTAGGGTATCCAGTGCGTCAATCAGCGTTAGCGAGTAGTTTCCTAGGACATCATTGATATTCAGATTTGAACTGGAAAGCAAAACAAAAGACAAACGCACACAATTAGATGAACAATATTATGTTATCTTCCTCCCAATACTGCCAAGTTATCTGAAAGGCAAACAACATCTCCAGTTGTCTTCTTCAGCCTCAACTGTTTAACTCAGAGAAAAATCAAAGCCTAACATAAAGGTCTGAGGCCCTAGAAGTTAGACCAGCTTTCAGCACAAGTAAAGGTCCCTCTGCGCAGCTGGGCTCCTAGGACAAGTACACAAAACTGCACAATAATGCGGAAATTTCAGGAAACCTGTGAGCCGAGCTACAGCTCAGCACAGCAAGCACAAATTGCAACCATAGTTCAAATTATAATCGGCCAGATGCCGAAAGCTAAGGTTACTCAAAGACGTAAAGCAAGCAGAGGAACCACGGGCAGAAGAACCTCAGGAATTTGTTACTTACCTCCCAAAACAAACAAATAAAATATGAAAGACACTTGAATCTCGGGTCAGCAGGGTGAGAGGACCCCAATAGCCCAGACTCCCTTCCAGGGAGTCCTGAGGAGCCGCAAGAAGCTCCAACCAGCACCCTCAGAGCGCCCCAAGCAGCACCCCCGGCCCTGGGGGGGCCCTACTCGCCTTCCCCCGTTAAGGTGCCCTGACACAAACCTTTCCAGCAGGGCAGCGCCGAGGAGCCCCGCGCTCCCGGGGAGTCCCGACTCGACCCCCTCCCCTGGGCCTGCAGAGCCCCGAGGAGCCCCGACCCCACCGAGAGTCCGGGGAGCCCCGAGGAGCCCCCCCACGCTCGCAGGGCCCTGCGGAGCCGCGGCGCGTGCCGGGGGACGAAGGGCAGGATGCGAGCGGGCGGCGAGGCACGGGCAATGCCAGCGCGCTGCGCTGGGCATGCACCGATGCATGGGTATCCCTGCGGAGCAGCCCTGTGCATGCACCGGGCTGTGGGCATCCCTGCGGAGCAGCTCTGTGCATGCACCGATGCATGGGCATCCCTGCCGAGCAGCTCTGTGCATGCACCAGGCTGCAGGCATCCCCATCAAGCTGCTCTGTGCATGCACCGATGCATGGGCATCCCCCCGTTGAGCAGCTCTGTGCATGCACCGATGCATGCGCATCCCCGCCGAGCTGCGCTGTGCATGCACCGATGCACGGGTATCCCTGCAGAGCAGCTCTGTGCATGCACCGATGCATGGGTATCCGCGCCGAGCAGCTCTGTGCATGCACCGATGCATGGGCATCCCTGCCGAGCAGCTCTGTGCATGCACCAGGCTGCGGGCATCCCCATCAAGGTGCTCTGTGCATGCACCGATGCATGGGTATCCGCGCCGAGCAGCTCTGTGCATGCACCGATGCATGGGCATCCCTGCCGAGCAGCTCTGTGCATGCACCAGGCTGCGGGCATCCCCATCAAGGTGCTCTGTGCATGCACCGATGCATGGGTATCCGCGCCGAGCAGCTCTGTGCATGCACCGATGCATGGGCATCCCTGCC
>JAWLRI010000629.1:1504023-1519336 GCA_034781795.1 Crypturellus tataupa
CGTTGCACAAGGCAGTCGATAGGGCATTACTGCTGCTCAAGGACGTTCTCACAGCCCAGCGCTGCGGGTGCAGAAACATTTCTTTCAGTCCAGTCTAGGGACTTGCTGCTCCACCATCAGCAGCACAGAGCAGCACTTAGAACTCAACAAAAAGGACAAAAAATACTCAGCAGATGGCCGATTTAAAATCATCTGAACACCACAAAAGGCTGATACACCACAGGGTCATAAAAATAAGACTAAGGCCTTCAACTTACATGCGCATTCGTGACCAGCAAGAGTTCTCTGGCTCAGTATTTGCATTTTTTTCACAAGACTCAGTTTTCTTAACAGATATGGTAATGGTCAGGGCCTACACTACATCAGAAAAGAGTTTCAGGATTATCACTAGTGAGTTTTAAGTACAATAACCTAAATTATATCACTGCTAAAATACATGAATTCATCCCTTGAAAGCATTCCCCAAAGCAATTGTCTGGAAAAAAAAAAAAAAATCAGTTTTTTTCTGTCATTCAGGCCACCTAGAGAGCCTAAGCCAATCAGCCATCAGTGAGTGGTTGGACTGGCTCAGGTTTCTAAAAGCAGAGCACTGCTAGAGCCTCCAGGTTTAGCAAGCATCATTAATGCCTACCTTAAACTTCCCCTTCTTTCATTAGAATGGAAAGGGCTTGACCTTGGACTTCAGCAACGCCAGATAAAAGTTTTTTTTTTTTTTCCTCCAGCCCAAGGCTACGTACCTCCAATCCATCTCAAAATGGAGGGAGTTGGCAAGAAAATGTTACCCTCCACACTGGATTCAGACATTCACTTAAAGGTCTGCATTTCCACCGGTGTTCAAGTAGCTAAGGCCTCAGGAAGCACAGCAGAAGAACTGAAAACCCACGTGGCACTAATCAGTTGGTGAAGCAGTGCAAGCATGCCCCTTACCCTCTGCATGTTATAGGTAGTCACTGTCACTCCCTTGGCTATTCACATTTAGAAGAAGAAACTTATTTAAATGCCACCTTGAGGAATCAACTGTTGGCCAAGCTGGCACTTACTTAAGAAATTAGGACTGATTCTGGACCAGTGAAGGTGACAGATATTGCACACTGCAGTAACACTGTTTTCAGAGCTTCTGTGCATAGACAGAAGACATCTTGCTGTGACTGTTAGCTCCAGGTAGCTAATGTCACATGCAAGAAACTCCCATCAAATGAAGTAGCATGCACAGGACCTTCTACTTCAGGTCATCAGTCCCCTTCCCATGAGCCCAGTTACATCGGAAGGATGCTATTCGGATGCTATTTGGACTTCAAAGACAAACCTGGTGTAGCTCAGGAAGTCTGAAAGCTTACATGAAACCAGGCTGAACGGAACACATCCTGTTTGTTACATTACCTGGAAGATGTTGGCATGGACATATGAGTTAATCAGCAATTCAGAAAACTTAACGAGAAAAGGCACTGGGGAAGAACAGTGAGCATAATTAAGGTTAAAGACACCTCAGTCAGAAATCTCAATTTCCAGTGAGGTGAGACTCTGAGTGATTAGAAATTGCTAGATCAGATGTGCTAGAAAACATCGTTTTAGTCCAGGTTTGATGACAGAAGAGCTTGTAATCACAAGCCTGTTTTCTTCCCAAAAAGGGAGTTCCAGACAGCTGCCAAGACCCTTAAGCTGACTAGAAAGTATTTTTCACCCTGTAAGCAAAGAGGACCCAGCAGGTCTCAGTACTGACTAGCTAAGTTTGCTCACGTAAATTGAGAAAGCTGCTTGTAAACTGAGAATTTTACAAGCGTTTCACTTCAACAGTATAACCACAGAACATGTATCTCAGGTATTTATTGAGCCTTCTTGCCCGATGTGGGGGAAAAGACATAGCCCATTAGGCATTGCTGCAAGTTAAGCCACATCAACTCAAGTCAGCCAGTTAAGTGTCAATACAACCCTCAAAACATGTTTATTGAGTAAAGCTGAAGAGCAGTAAACCAACATATGCATCCACCTAAATAAAAAATTCACGTATTTACAAAGTTCAGTAATTGAGTAAGTTGTTCACATGCAGAGAATAATGCACAGGTTAACAATTGGTAGTGTTTGGATGCCATAAACGCTGAAAGCAGTGAAGTAGATAAACACCAAACACATCAAGTTTAGCTATAGGCCAGTTAACTAAACAGTGACCTGGTCCCCCACAAAGATCCACACATTCTAGTTTAGTTTCCTTATTTTAGGCACAAGCAAGTTTGCTAAATAGAAGTACTGTAGCAGTTCATAGAGAACTAGTGACTACAGTAACAAGTTAATTATACCCTCTCCTCTACAGCACCAGAGTATGAATTAATTGAAACCATGCTTCAGAGAACGTAAAGGGGACAAAAAGTTAAAATGCAAGCCCAGACTGAACGCAGGCAGCATGTAGTGTCTGTGCAAGAGTGCAGTAGTCGGTACAGAACAGTAAGGCCATGGCAGTCCAAATTAAAACTGGTTTGTCGTAACTGATAATGGACTAAACAGTGTTTCCAACCAAGGACTGAAATAATGAAAACTTTACATTTAGGTGCAGAATCACACACAGTGTGAGGCAACACAAGCAGGTATACCATGTATTTGTATACACTAGTAAGCTACACTGACATTACTGTATGAACAAACCAGTCTTAACAAGTCTGTCCCTTTAAATATATTGAAGTCACTGAGAAAGTAAAGCTACGAAAACATTACAATCTTTAGTTTATACATATTTCTCTATACGGTAGAAGCTAGTCAAGAAATAGGATCAATTCATTGGCTCTCTTGTGCTTTGACACAGTAGAACATTTCATCTTGCAACTTACAGACTTTGCACATGGTTACATCAAGAAAGCAGGCAGGTCTAGAGTTGTCACAATAGCTTAGATGTTTCATAGCACCAGGTGAAACTGTGCCCAGCTATTTTGGAGAAGAGACACTAGACAATTACACGGATATTGTGCTAAAGGTCAATAACCGACTCTATACAAACACATCAGTAATTTAAGTGTCATGCAGCAGCTCAGAATTCGCGTTCTGGTTTCAGAGATCACTAGCATCTGGAGAAAGGAAAAAAATGTCTCTGAACAAAGCCTGATGTTCCTTCCTAGCAACTTGTTTTTATGCTGGAATACTGCAGTTTGAAAGCTTGACAAAACAGTCCCTTCCCACCCCCCAAACAAGTGTTAAGCCAAAGTAACAGACAATGATTTTGAACAGTTGATTCCTTCCTAATTCATATGATTTCTCTTTAAAGTGACAGGGTAAGATCTCTCAGCTGTAGGTTAGTGATGCTGATCTATGCCTTGTGCTCCCCTCTGCAAACAGTTTCCATTTTTCTGCTTACAAACACACATCACATGCACTTGTGAGATAAATTACTATCCCACAATTCACGCTTAAATGTTTTTAACTACTGTATGTGGCATCTTACAGAATCTTAATGCTGTCAAGCATCAGCATCTTCAAGCCACTAAACACTAGAAATAAAACACTTGCTGAAAATCATATAAAAACCTGGCCCTGAAAAACCAGAACAGAGTGTACCATCATAGTTAACATGGTAGAGATTTTTTTTTTAAAAAGCCCCCCAACCCTCCCAACCTTAGATGGTTGTAAAATAAATATTTTGTGCTGACTTTATCATGACAACTCTAGTTGTTTCTGTGACAAAGTAGGAATACAAGTCTTCAGCAGTGCACATGAGAAATGAACTGTGAAAAGGCAGATTCTTGATATAGGACTTTTGGGTAATATCTCATTACGGAGGGAAGTGGACAATTGAGATTATGGCCAACTGGTACTGGAGATTCCAGGAAGACTTCAGCTTCTTCTAGATTTTGAATGTTGAATAAGCCACTGAAGCGTGATATCTAAAAGGAGAGAGAAGAGTTCCATATTCAAATACTTAACTGTACTTGCATTACTGGCATCACTTTGGTATGCCAGTGTACTCAAAAACTGGAGAGAAAAATCTAGCCCTTCTCTAAAGGGAGGTCCAAGATAAGTTAACAGAATGATACCAGTCGTTGGTAGCTACTTCCTGAAGCCAGGAAGCTTGTATTGATGTAATTACAATCCCCCCATCCATCCCCTGACAGCTCACCACAATGATTAATATTTTAGGTTAATAGTCACCTATATTATCCTTCTCTTTGCAAGAAATGGAATAGCAGCAGATTTCTCTGTCCTGAATAGCAGCAAGGTTCCTATGAAGGAGACAAGGTTTCAATACATGGTTTATAGCAAGCACTCCTATATTGAGAATCTTTACACTGTTCCCACTTGTTTCTGTACAAGATTTCAGCTACAGCTGTTGCTGAGTTACTCTACTTCTGAAGACAAGTTTGTTCACTTAAGACAGCCTTATGTACATAAATTCATGTATAGAGTCAAAATAGCCTTTCACAGGAAGTGTTAGACTTACATTTTTTCAATTAGCTGTTTCTCATCCAGAGCATTAGGAAGGTCTCTCTTGTTTCCAAGTACTAAAACCTGAAAGCCAAAGAAGGAGGCAACAGTTGCAGAACTATTTTTATGCCTTTTTTATTATTTTTTTATTAGGGGAATCTGACAAGTCTGCATAAGACAATAACAAGTAAAACAAATCAGGAGGGAAGATTAGCTGCCAGAAACCGTCAATGAGATACTAATGATTTGATCCTAATTTTAGCCTGACTTGAGATATAAGAGACCTAAGAGTTTTCGTTTTTTGGGGGGGGAGGTGGTAAAGGAGAAGAGAGGAGGGGACTGAAGAATAGGAAAAAATCACTGAAGGAGCGATAAGACGTCAACAGTTTATGATTTAGGAGGGACAAGTATTATTCATGCTTATGCTAACGGTTAAGGTTAGTCCTTACAGTTGACACAGAGGTTCCAGGCCAGGTTTCCGAAGTGCTAGAACTATGCACATTCCTCATGCAAGTTTAAGACTACCAGGAAACAATACTACTTACAGGGATTCCTTGTAACTGTGGTTTGTCTAGAAGATTGTGCAGCTCATTCCGAGAAGCCTCTATCTTTTCACGATCTGCAGCATCTACCATGTAGCTTTAAAGAGAATAAAGTTAGTTCAGGGAGACTGAACTACTTCAGAAACAGTAATCTTCATCATCAGCTGCAAGCGTATCTAACAAGACTTGAGACAGAGCTAGGTCTTCTCAGAAGAAACCTCTCAGTTCTTTTCAAAAAGCTCCTCTAGAATGAGAGCAGATGGAACAATCTTAAACAGTCAGACTATGCTGCCACTCCAACAGAAGGAGTTGCTACTCCAGATTAGATGCTGATAAGAAAGTAACCCAGTCTTGAGTCCTGAACTTAAGAGTTTAGGATGACACTTAATGTGGTTGCAATACAGTTTCAGGATTAAAACAGAGTATAGCGAGTGCACAGCTGGAAAGGCTAGATGCGGAAGAAAATCAGATCTGCAGTTAGTCACTAGCTTAAAGAAAATGATACTTACACAATAGCATTAACTCCTCTGCAATATCGCTCCCACATGCTTCGGAATCGTGGTTGCCCTCCTATATCCCAGATCTTAGAAAGAAGCGGGGGAAAGAGACAAGTTAGCTATGCACTATGTTTAAATACAGCACAAAAGCTAAAAAAGCAGAACACTCAGTTTGTTCCTCTCTCCTTATATTAGCTGCAGGATCTTTCAGGTATGAGAACAGAAATAAGCTCTGCAGATAGCGGGGGAAAAAAAAAAAAAAAAAAAAAAACAAGAGCTGATCAGAGCTAGCTGGCCCCATAGTTTAAGAACTGAGCGAGAACATCTTACATCAGACCGCAGAATGCCTCTGTGCACTAAGTTTGCATGGAAACACTATGAAATACAGGAGAAGGCAACATATTGACCTAAAACTTAGGTTTTGACTAAGCCTTCCCTTAGGAATAAAGTTGTTACTGTAGGGAATAACACTTAGTCCCATGGCTCAGACTTCTACAGTCAATGCAGTACAGAAAATTGCAGCAGCAGAGGGGGATTTTTAGGCCCTAAACATGTGAAAGTTGGATTAAAACAAGACAGCATCACAACACAGCTTTAACTAGCCTGCAAACCTGGAAACCAAAGGCAGACACTAAAACAATTCTGCAAATAAATGCAGCTATTCCCTCTTTTAAGTTATTTGAGAGAACTCTACCTCTTCTATTTCCTAAATTTGTCCTAGGAAATGAGCAGGTTTAGCAATTAGGAGCAATACACAGAACAACCTGTTTGTCCGTGGAATTTTGCCTGAAGGGATCGGTGAGTGACATGATTAATTGCTCATAAGCAACCTTGAACAGCCTTGCATCTCGAAGAGAAAGGATGCTTTGTGTTATTAGCAAAGATGAAACAAGGCATAGCATTTTCTTAACAGAACCTCACCTACCTTCCATTTCTAGTCAGATAAATTTTCCTCCCTCCCTAAATTACATCTAGAAAGTAAAACCAGGGTATCTAGTTAGTATTAGTAGCTTAAGTTCCTAAGAAATCTTTTCCATCATTTGTTGCTTGCATGCAGCAGTACATCGAACTAACTGAGAACCCACAGGCATATAATACAGGGAATTTTGATCCACTGGTGGAAATAGTAGAGTAGTTTTAAACTAGAAGTTGAAGATAACTTTGCCAGTCTCTTTAGAGTTGCCTTTACCTTGTTTAAGCCCCACAGAGCAATATTAACATACCTTTATCGTAACATTACCCTTCGTAACTTTTCTCATGTTGAAGCCCACAGTAGGAATCATGTCTTCACTGAATTGACCTGACTGAACAAAAAAAAAACAAAAAACAGAGTTAATTCTGGTGCTGACCTTATGCAAACGGTTTATGTTAAAATACTACTAGCTTTTCTAACTATATGCCTTCCAATTGAATGCTTCATAGCTGAGAAGCTATCGCAAATTCCTGTGTATTACAGCCTATGTGAAGTTAGTCATTTTTTACTAGTGCTCAGAAATAACTTTAAGCCTTAAGGCACAAGGGCAGGGAAACAATTGCATAGAGAGTTACTTGGGTAAAAGTGCTCTGCACAGCTAAACAGACAGCCACGCAGAACAAGCACTGAAGGAGAACCAGTCACCTGCTTCCACTGGGGTCATGTTGAAGCTATTCTGCAAGATCTCCGAGGCACCCCAGAGGTTTTCCTCTGATTCAAGCTACTCTGTAAGCAATATTTATAGTAGTAAAACACTCTCATGAAAAAGCCTCCTGCAAGTATGGGCTAATTCCCTGAGGTTTATTTAAAAACGTTGTCAAGTGAAAGGACCTGACACTTCTGATTCCTATTAGGCTACAGACTTTTGCCTGGCTCCCATAGTAGCAGGAAAAGACAATGAAAATGCAATTGGAAAGCATTTCAACCCCTTCCACCATGAGTTCAGCACCAGTTAAAGCTCTAACAACAGCTGCAAAACAGTATTATATTAGAGAGACTCCTCAATGACAGATGTTTTATTATCACACTTGTTATCACACTTATCTGCAACAGTTTGAAAGCCAAGTTCATGGCTACCCCTCTGCAGCTAACTCAGCAGCCATAACAAGCATTATCAACAGTTACACAAATTTCTCCCACGCTGCCTTGGATATTCCACAGACAGTGCTCAGTATGTACCTCACGGTGCCCAATACATAACAGAAGCAGACAGTCACATCAGATTTTTGAGGAAAAAAAAAAAAATGTCAATCTAGATGCATTCCTTTGTTTAAGTAGAGTTCAGGAGCTGAAGAGAGTCTGCCCTCTCTCTGAAGCTGCACAGAAATGCTAGTCTGATTTTAAAGCTCCCCAGAAATGCCGCTTTTAGGGGTACGATGCAGGCGGTCACTTCATACCTGCAGTTGGACAAACCTGCTCGCAAGCTGAAGCAGTCACCAAGTGTGAGGGGATGTATTTATTGCAGTTGCATACAGAGA
This sequence comes from Crypturellus tataupa, assembly GCA_034781795.1. Classification (NCBI taxonomy): domain Eukaryota; kingdom Metazoa; phylum Chordata; class Aves; order Tinamiformes; family Tinamidae; genus Crypturellus; species Crypturellus tataupa. The sequence goes on from JAWLRI010000629.1 coordinate 1,511,918, forward strand.
GGACAAACAGGTAAATACCATTCAGTCATCTGCCAGAGGTCTACACTTCCTTCAGTTCAATTCCTCCTGCACTTCAATTCTTCTACTAGCAAAGCAAGCTAGACGCTTCACACAGCATTCAGATTCCAATATAACGCTGATAAACACTGGAAGTCAGCTGAAAACACAGAGATTACAGCAGTCTTGCTTTGACTTATTTGGCTGCAATGTAGCAGAACAGAGTCCTTCAGGTAAACAGCACGGTTATCTTGCTGCTGACCTCCAAAAGAAAAATACATGGAGGCTCTAAACCAGCTGTCTCATACAGGGGTGACTTTTTCCACACTTACGCTCACAAGAGCTTGTCTGCACAAACTAAGTATCTTTAAAGTGGGAATCAAAGACCTAACTCTTTGAATCCAAGGGGAGCAACTGTATATTGGTTAAAAACTGAAGAATGGCCAGCTTAAAGTTTTTGGCTAAATATCCTGCATTCTCATTTGGAAAAAAAAAAGTATTTTAACTGTTAAGGCCACAGAGAAGAGCATAAGGTTAATCTCACGCAGCACCGTTTCAGAAAACCCTGCTAACTCTAGCAAAGTGGGTTCACAACCTGAACACCTATTAACTGCACAGCACTGCCTTGAGCGCTCAGTGCCCAGCTCACCCACTTTAGCCGATTTGATCACACGTAACCGTTGCAAAACTGGTTACCAAATTAGCCAGCAACCAGCGTTGCCTTTGAAGGGCCAGCGTGCAGTGGTTCCTCAAGCATCACTTCATTCCTGTCTCCACAATCAACCTACACACATCTGTCTCCTGAGCATTCCCGGAACCTCCCTCTTACATAGTGCCCTTACACTTAAGCTAATCCTACTCAGATACTGCCAAATCCTTCAACAGATTGCTGTGCCTACAATAGGTTATGTCTGCATCCCATGTCACACACACACACACACACACACACACACACACACACACACACACACACACATACTCTTTCAGGATACAGATTCCTTTGAAGTAAGGAATCAGTTGAAGTAAGTTACCATTTGTCATACATTTAATGGAGGGCTAGATCTAAAGATTTTCTTCATCACAAAGAAGTTTCTGCAGTTTTCCTAAGAGCTGCTGCACATTATACTCCAAGGATTTATATATCCATGCTGCACACCCAAGCTTATTCCAACTTGCTTTAAAAAAAAAATACATTGTGCTCAGTTACAATAACAAATATATTAATAGTGCTTTTAAAAATACATTGTGTTCAGTTACAATAACAAATATATTAATAAATAGTTACAACTTGAGTTTCAGCTTTTTCATATTCTGCCTTGTATGTTACACAAACCAGCAATATCCAACACATTTTAAATGTTTGGAAACAGAATGTAAGGGTGGCATCTGCTTTCACTGAATTGCCTTTCTCTCTGTGGAGAAGTTAGAGGCTGGGGAGTACAAAGAAAGGAGGGCACGTTTCTTAGAGCCTTGAGAGGCACCTGCTACTTAAGGCTTTGATTATATTGATCAGCTTAAATCTTTATTTTGAAATACCTTACTCTAAATACAAGTGTTTCTCTGTTCAGAAGCAGTACATTTGAGGAAAGCTACTGGCAGACACTTTATCTTTACAGACAAGCCAGAAGAATGTTTTAGGTCATTACAATGGACTTTACATTGTCCCGTCTCAGCACCCTCTATTGTATCTAACTGCCCCGGCCCTGAAACTCGACCTCTAAATCCAGAGTTCTCTAGGCTTTTGTTTGTCACCTGAAAAAAAAAAAAAAAAAAAAAAAAAAAAAAAAAAAAACAAAATATGTAAAAAATAAAAAAAAGTGTTCATATCAAAGATATAAACTGAACACAATAAGTTTAAATAAAAAAGCTGTTTAGTGCACAGTTCTATTTGAATCAGACTTTTTGTCTTAAGGCAGTTTACTCAGCCCTCGCTGTGTTCACAGTATGATGGATCCTCCTTTCAAAATAGGGATCAGCTTTAGAACAAGTTTGGTAGGCTGGGAATATTCTCAGTTCCCAATCTGTGCTTGGCTCCTGTCAGACGCAGTAAGCACTGCTCAAGCGCAGTGTCACCAAGCACTGCAGGAGTAGCTGTTTACAAATCTAGCAATAGTATCAGTTTTCAGCACTCATGAATATTCCATTAGCAAGTGTACTTCATTCAGACCTAGAAAATCAGCCTCCTACTCAAGAAGTGAGTGTCCATTCGGGCATTAGCTCTGAGCCACATAGCCCATGCAGCACGTCAATACAAACTCGTGGTCTCGTGGTGAAGTTAACTCTGGCCCAAACGAAGGGCTAAGCAAGCAGACTGAACAGAGACGACACAAAAAGAACATGTAGGACTAGTTTAAAGCTTATGGCTTAAGAGATGCTCCTGTCTTGTTTAATGGAATACAGTACTAGTCATTACTGCAACAACTAAGACCTGTTTTAAGAACTACCCTCTAACACCCGTTCTTCACACGATTTGCATAGTGTATCGTGGATTTACATTCAGGATGTTGTGCACCACGGACTTGCAGCTGGCTGTTTGAATTCAAATAATTATAGTCATCACTGTTAGCTGTACAAAAACGAAAGCTAAATCCCAGCAACATAGAAGGTGGGAAGCTCAGTGCAGATGTGCAGAGTTAAAGCAACTTTGGTCCAGTGAGGTCTTACCTACTGCATCATCACCATACTAGACATGAAGCACTAAGCCCAGGGATTTTATCAATCAGTTGATTGATAAAATTGATCAGTTGATCAATCTGTTGCTGCTTAGCCTTATGTAATGCTCGTCTGGCTCCAATAGACAGCTACTGTAATAAGTAGGCAAGCGAAAAATTTATAGAAGTGTAACCATTCACCTCCTTGAGGCAGGTAAAAACTACTCAGAGGAATAAAAGTGTTTCCAGACTAGGCTCTCTCCAAATCCCTCCAGCAATGCAGGCACATGGAGCAGCTTCCTTTTTGCATGGATTAGCTTGGGTTCAGGTCTCTTTACATCTGGTGTAACTAGTACCAACTCTTGCATAGACTCTAGCACTTATGGACACGTGCCCTGCCTCTCCACCCTAGACCCAAGTTTGGCCCGTGCGTTAGGCACCAGTTAACACTAGCTTTGCTTGGGGACTCCAGCGTGTTGAAGCTCTGAGCACACGTCAGTGCGGGCTCCAGAGCACCCAGCCCGAGCAGGACCCTCCTGCAGAGCTGTGCTCCTGCAGCTGCGGCCTGCGACACACAGCTGTGCAGACAAACTCAGCCCTTTGCAGCCATGGTCTTTACCTCAGCTCAGCACACTCCTGCTCTGGGCCTGCAGCCTCTCCCAGGCAGAGCTCCCTCCACCTCAGCCCACGGGCAGGGACGTGCACGAGCTTTGCCAACCAGCACCTACAGGAGCTTTTCTTCAGGAAAAGAACTGTGGGGACACTTCACTGTGCAGAAGCTAGGATAAGAAGATTTTTGGACAATTTATCATCTAATATATTTCAGAAGTTTAGTGGCTTTTTTTTGTACACAAGCAACACTGAAACAAGCTGCTCTCTAGGTCTACTATTTCTATTACTCTTGAATCAAACAGCTCTAGCCGCTTCACCTGCCTATCAGGCTAGTGACTTCCAGAAATCTGCAGTTACCAGACTATCAGCCCAAATCTTTAAGTAACTTGATCATTTTCCTTTAAATTTCATTTTAATATCCTGGGATGGTTCAAGGCAGAACTGGGGCTGCAGTAGCAGGGCTGGTGTTGCCTCTCCTCTTCCCATGGCTGAAGGCAACATATCCACAGCAACCAAGTCACTCTTGGGATTCTGATTGTACAGGCTACAGGGGGACTCTCCGTATCAACAACAAAAAAAGGTTACAGCAGCCTGATTAGCTTATATCTCAAAGCTAATATGATTCATTTCTGTTACAGGACAGATTTCCTCATCAAGGCTTTGCGACTACACAAAGATTATCTTGACTCATAATGCTTTTCACCCATCTAGAAGTCTTCCTAAACCAGATTAGCTGACCAAAAGATAGCATCTTAAGCATATGGATTTCAGCCAGGACACTCCTACTGCATCTGAACCGGAAAACCACCTTAGTTCCTTGTGCTCATTCCCATATTTCTTGCCTTTTTTAAAAAGGAGAAAAGCTTATCTTTCAGTATTTTTCTTCTTGGAAGGGAGGAAAAAAAAAAAAAAAGCAGCAGCAAAGTCATTTTCGTATCTTATAAAAGTTACCCCCCCACACTCTCATCAGCAATATTCAAACCTCAACATGCATCGTATATTGGCAAATTAACTTTCTAGTTTCTGTAGTCTAATTTCTGTCTTGAAATACTTGCAGTGTGTTCCAGCTCCTTGTGATCACCTTCAAAAGCTTTAACACTACTTTGGAAGTCCTCAAGATCTAACAGTTCCTTGAAAAGTCTTCCAACAACATTTCTGTGAATGACTGCTGCAGACAACACAATAACTTCTTAATCTGACCAGAAAACACATTTTTATTTCCTTAAACCTTAAATAGAATTTATAAAATAATACAGACTACCTATTAAATAACTACCATAGAGCAGCAAAAAAAAGGTACTAAAAAGGCAAATTTCTATCTAGCAGTCAGTCATATAAGAGCTTAAAAATCCTTCAAACCTCTCCATGAGTCACAAAAGTATCTTTCTCTGGCTGTTACCACTTGAGGATCTTGCACTGCTTAAAGGATGCAATACGGGAACTTAGGGCCATATTTTTCAGGCCATTTGGGGTACAGCAAAATAGACCTCAAAATAAGGGTATTAGCTGGAGTATGAGTCAGCTAATATTAGCTTTATTACCTAATGCAATGAGGCAATACATTTCTGGAGATTTCTGCAATTAAGAAACACCCCACAGAGTGTATCATCTTTCTCACTTAACTACTGTGAAGTGACAACATACACTATTTAAGATGGGTATAGGTGCCTCAGAAGGCATTTAACTAGCAACAGAACTGTTTAGAACAATCCTTTTTCCATACCTCTCTACTATGGCTTCTTCAAGTCAAAGTTATAGCAACAGTCATGAGGACTGTCGGACATCACAGCCCACAACTGCCCAAGGGAACCTTATGCTCAGGAGGACTTCAAGTAAAGTCTTCTCTTCTCAGAAACCAGTCACAGGCCTGGCACCTACTCCAAGGTTAAAACAAAACCCCACCCAACCACACACTCATTCGGGCTTTGACAGGAATCCTAAAAAGGGATCTTATCTCCCCTATCACCTCAAAGAAAAGAGATGGGCCTTAGCTCTCACACCTGACAGTCACACTGGGAGCCTCCCTCCCCACCCAGGTAATTCTCTTGCAACCATTAAACATGTTGCTGATGTTGGAGCATTAAGTTGAAGGATCCTAGTGCCAAACACTTGGATCATGGATCAGTCTACGAGGCTCCAAGTGACATTTTTATAGCAAGAAGCCTTATATTTTGAAATGGAACATCAGCAAGCTATTATTCCCCGGTATTTGCTCCTGTAGCCTGCAAGCAGCGTCAGTTTACTTGAGTCATGTTTCAGCTGCACCACGTGACAGCGGCACTTGGTTGCCTGTCACCTTCTCCAGCACCATGGCTATGACTTGCAGCTCTGAGAGCAAGCCCCATGACAGCCTGTGAGCAGGGACGAGCTGCAGAGATGCAAATAGCAGGCGATATTGCAGACTCCAGCAGCAAGTCTGCAGCTAAGGATTCAGGATGCAAGAGAGCAGTGACAGGCAGCATCTCTGAATAAAACCCACAGGCCTTCGACATTATGGAAACTGGGAGCAGGAGGAAATGATAGTCTCTCCTGTGAGCAAGTTTACTCACACACATGGAAAACTATTTTCATTATGTTTAATATCTAATTAGAGACAATGACTAATGTGAAGCCCTAGCAAAGCAGAAGCTGCATTCGTTGTAGCTACGACTAGATCTCCCTGCTAGGGTTTCTCACCTTCTAGCCAGGCTAAGCCTAGTGCGATTGCAGACAAGCTGAACGTCTGCGTGCACTAGAGGCATAAATATGGCCACGGAGAACTATCAGCCTGCAAGAAGGTTACTGTGGAATTACGCTGCTGCCGTCCACAGATTCTTCCAGCTTCGTGGTAGGCAGTAGTTGTGTCAAGGCTCCTCTGTAATTGGCTTGAGTTTTTCCTCTCGTTACATGTGCTTGATTTGATTGGATACCCACACCACACAGGAGATTACATTAGAGAGCTACATTAGATTAAAGGCACTATTAGAGGATGGGTACCCAGCTTTGCTGCACCGGATGCAGCCTTCTAAGCCACACCAAGCTCCTGGTGTGCAATCCAGTTCTCAGGGCTGCTCTGTAGGAATAGCTTCTTGCTGTGTCATTCCTTTCACTTGAGTTTTCTGGAATCCCAGTGCTTTGACGGCTGCTTCCATCGAGACCATTACCCGCCCTGCAGAGAGCGGCTCTCTCCCGAGCGCTAGTTCCAAACACACACTAGGAATTGAAACAAACCTAAGAAGCAGATGATGAGAGGGAACCCGCCTGCCAGGGGCTGCGCTGCTCCTTCTGCAGGACACAGTGCTGTCCTAGCCACTAAAGTGCACATTGGCTTTTTACTGCTGGTTAAAAAACTTGAGCAATTCCCCAAAGTCAGACACCCTTGCTCCATTCCACCACCACCAACCCCCCAAAGTCACGAGATTTCCCCCTTTAAGACTTTGGAAGCACAACTTGTTATTTCCAAACCCGCGCCAGCTAACCTAGCGAGGCAGCAGGTTACGCACAACTTCCTTATTTCAGTGGGTTTTGCAAGCCTCTCCGAATAGCACTTACTCAGATAAGTTTCTGGGTGTGATCGTGCTGTGCTGCTGACCTCCCGCGAGCCCCGGCTCTGCGCAAAGCGGGCTGCGTGGAGATGCCTGCTTTGCAGGGCAGAACTTTGACCACTCGAGGCAAGCTCTGCAGAACAGATGTATGAGCAACCACCACAACCCACATAATGCGCACCGTAGTTTCACAAACAGCTCCAAGATGTGGTAGCGGCGCTACCAAACCGGACCAGCAGCACTTTGCGCAGGGCCATGGCCACACAGGGCTCCGGAGGAGGAAAACCCGCCGACAACCCCGCTGCCCAGGCCTGGCTGGGCTGCTGCTCACTGGCGTGTTCCCCCAGCTACAGCTGCCTCCTACAAACGGGACAGAAACACGGAGCAAGCCCAGCGCCCGGCCGCGGGGTAGCCCAGCAGCCCTGGGTTGAGGCAGCTGGTCCTCTTACGCAGACCCTTTGGCCAGGGCGGCCGCTCCACGTGGGTGCCGCCGGGCCCAGCAAGCAGCAGTGCCCGGAACTGCGCGGGGCACCGAGCAGAGGCCTGGTACGAGCGCACGCGGGTACCGGCGCCTCAACAGCAGCAGCGCCCACGAAGCGCGCCGGGGCCGGGGCGGCCGAGGGCCTGCTCGGGGC
>JAWLRI010000629.1:1524796-1536023 GCA_034781795.1 Crypturellus tataupa
TCACCCTCGCCACAGGGCTCCCGCGGCGCGGCACGGCCACACGGCACGGCCACACGGCACGGCCACACGGCACGGCCACGCGCCCCCGCCGATCCGCCGCACGCCAAGGCCACGGGCAGGGATTCGCGTGGCCATAGCGAAAGGTGCGTGGCGGGGAGCTGCGCGGCGCTGAGCACGTGTCAGCTCCCGCCTCCGTGGCGCGGACGGCCTCTTCTCTCCTGTCTTTTAGCATGGTCACGAGCACCCGGGATGGGCTGTCACGGGGTGCGCGGTGCCAGCCGCGGTGGCTGGGAACCTCCACCAGGACAAGCAGGCCCACGCAGCGCTTGTTGACGCTCACATGAGCAGCAGCACCACCCTGCAGAGCCCGGGAGCTGAGGAGATGGGGGGACAGCCTTGCCCAGAGGATGCTGGCGGGGGATCTGCGTGGGGATCCCAGGTCCGGGGCTGCGGTTTCGTTCAGGGCGCCCTGCTGTGCTCCAAGGCATTGCCTGTTCGTGCTCACTTTTCCAGCTACGTGCTTATTTTCTACTTGCCTGAATCGTGTGAAAATATAAGCAGTCTGCAGCCATCCTCGTCCTGCCTGCTTTGCATGCACGAGCCAGGAGGGGAATTTAGGATTTCACTGTAATGTCACGTGCGCAGAAGCCTGCTGGGGAGTGTCGCTCTGATGAGCTTTTATTGCACAAGCAAGAAAACAAGGACGAATAAATGAAAGGGAGAGCCACGGTGCTCCCCGGCTCCTCGGGAGGTCTGCTGGGCCGCCCTCCGCCCGTGTGGGTCTCGACGCAGCGCCCGGCCACGCGGGCTCCGTTCTCCTCGGTTCTGCGGCACCGCGGGCTGGGGTCGCAGTGGGATGTGTCCTGCTTCCCAGGCCGGAGGGAGGGAGGAAGGAAGGAAGGAAAGGAAGGAAGGAAGGAAGGAAGGAAGGAAGGAAGGAAGGAAGGAAGGAAGGAAGGAAGGACGGACACATGAAAAGCACCATAGTAGCAAGTGGTCCTGCTTCCTGCTGCATTTTTTTGTTTCCCCATAACCCTTCTGGCCTTGCAAACAGGAACTTCATTTTGAGGCTAAAAATAACGCGCGACGCCTCCGTAGCGCTGCGGACGGGTGTTTCCAGCGGAGCGCAGCCCCGCCGGGCGCCGGAGCAAAGCGCCCGGCTTTGCTATATTTACACGTCAGCGGCCGTGGGGAGAACAGGGTGTCCCGAGGGAGCTGCAACAGGATACGCCGCGCTCCGCATCCCGGGGCCGGCTCCCCGCGGCCGTTCCCCAGGCCAAGAGGAATGTGCGGTGCCGACGGGCGGCGCGGGGGGCTCTGCCAGGGCCTTTGCAGCAGCTCCGCTCGAGGCTGCCGTGGCAAGGAGCTCGGCCCTGTCTCCCGAGCCCCGGCCAGCCCTGGGAGCGGTTTCCAAGCATTCAGCTCGGCCCTATCTTATCCCGGCCGGTTTCCTTTGGGAGCTGCACCCGCAGCAGGTCCCGGGCTTGACATGCAAGCGCAGTCGGAGCGGCGGCCGCGCTGGCCCCGCGTGGGCACACGGGAGGCGGCAGCGCCGGGCAGGAAAGTGAAATGGATCCAGCCAGGCCAGCGATAGGATCAGGGCAGATTAGCGGCCCCGGGAGCAGACTCGAGGGTCAGCATAAATCTTTAATCTTTGCAAAGTCCCGGAGACTCCCTGCCCCGCGCCCGCGCTCACATGCCTGCGCACCAGGCGTGACTAAAGCGCTCGCCGCGGGGACGGCGGGCGCGTCAGAAACTCCCGGCCCGGGCGGTTTGGGTTGCAAAATAAAACAATAACGCGGCTGTGTCCTCGCCAAACGTGGGAACCTCCCCGGGAGCTGGGAGCCGAGCCCGGCTGCAGGGAGCCGCTGCCGGGGGCTCTTTGCCCACAGGCCCCTCTCGCCTCTGCCCGGATGGAGACTGAAACGCCCGTCGGCTTCGTGGGGAAACGCCCGGCGGTGGGGAGCCCAGTCCGGTCCCCACTGCTGTTCTCTGGGGGGAAGCAGCAGCCGGGCCGGGTGCCCCGGCACTGCAAAGCGGCACCGAGGCGGCACGCCGGCACGAGGGAAAAATCCCCCGAAGCCCTGGCCTAGTTTCTGCTCCGCCGGGCTCGGCGGATGTGGTTTGGTGGGCAGCGCGCGGCGCCACGAAGGGGAGAGGGGAAAAAAACTCCTTTGATTTAACGCGGATGGGGTCTGCCGCGCCGGGCGCCGTGGAGGACGTGTCCCGCGCGCCTGGGTGTCGCGGCTGCGCCCGGCGCCGGATGCGCCCGCCTGCCTGCGCTGCCGCAGGAGGAAACCCTGCGCAGGGAGCCAGGCGCCCGCCGCGCCGAGCAGGGGCAAAGCGGGAGGCTCCCAGCGGCCCCAACACCCCCAGGGACGTGTGGAGGCAGTTTATAAATCACGGCAAAACTGCGGATGGAAGCAGGACCCTCTGCCCGCACTGCGGGATCTCCCGCGACGCACCGGCTGCTTTTCCCAGGAACGTGCCGGCCAGGAACGTGCCATGGCCGCGCGTCGCCTCCTGAGGGACACGTCCGTACTGGGACACAGTTCAAGGGATCTCGCAACGGCGCGTCTGCAAACACGCCAGCAGCCCCCACGCGCCCCCGGCACCGGCCCTCCAATGGCCCCTTAAGGAAAACGGGATCCTAAAAAAAAAAAAAAAAAGGCAAAAAAGCGTGCGTCACTGCGGATTATTTTCGGCCCTGGCCCATGCATAATGCAAACACGCAGCTCCCGGGGCGGCTGCCGGCAAGCAGCAGCCCGTCCCATCCCGGCCCGGGGCTCGAGCCGCTTTCCAAACAGGTGGCGAAAAGCTAAAATTATGAGCGCGGTGGCCTGGCGGGGTCCTCGGCTCCCGGGAGGCGCCGGGGCTACGGCACAGCGGGGACAGGGTGTTAACAGCGAAACACGGGGGGCCGTCTCGGCCGCGGCGCACCCACGGGCGGGCTCGCCCCACGCGTGCCCGTGGCGGCATCCCCACGGAGCGGGAAGCCCTGTTTACGGGTGGAAGTGGCGCCGAGCGCGCCCTGGCCCCGCTGGGCGGCCGCCGGGCCGGGCGGCGCGGGGCTCGGGTTTCTGCTGAGCCGGTGCCAGGCACGTCTTTTTCCAGGAACCGGCAGCCGCATTTAGCCTCCGGCTGCACATGAAAGGCTGCAGTCGGAAACGTGACATTGTGTCAACAGCGGAGGCAGGTCAGAGCTGGGTGAGACCGTGAAAACAAGTCTGGGGAACTCGTCTGCGCCGTGCCGCGTGTCTCCGCCACCCCCCCGCCCCGCTTTTGGGTCGCTTTCCAGGGGAACGGGCAGTTGCGAAACGTGGGAAAGCGTCAGCTCTCCCTGGCAGCCCCAGCCCGCTGGGAAAAGCTCCGAGCGCGGAGGAAATTTGCAGGGAAACATCCCAACGTCCACGTCGCCCTCGGGCAGCAGCTGCCGCTGCCCGGGGTGGGGGACGGATGGACGCACGGACAGAGACACGCGGGGCCAAGGGGGAGGCAGGTGCCGGCAGGGACCCCCAGCCCCAAGGAACCACCCACATGTAAAAGCGCAGGAGGCAAACGCTCGTCTTCCACAGGAAAAGAGTTATTTTATTAAGTATTTTTAAACAACTACTTAACATTGACTTGAGATAAAAATATGTACAATATCCCACCGTGAGGAAGGCTCCAAAATATAAACACTGTACCTCTCCCTAGAGAAAAAAAACAATAAAATTCTGCTCTTCAAAAAAAGGACAACCCCCAAACAAGAATACATTCATATTCCTCACTTCTTTATGCTCAAGTAGTTATACAAATAATAGACATCTGATAGACATCTGAAACATTTTACCTTTTATTATTTTTATATAATATATATTTATATAACAGTATTTTTTATTTTTTTTTTTTTACAAATAAAGCCAACAACTGTATGCAAAAAAAAAAAAAAAAAAAAAGAAGAAGAAACCTGCTGGAACACAGCCTGCAATCAAGCATAGTGCATCTCCACAGCTGGCGCGGGGGGATGAAATGGGAACCCCGAGCGAGGACGCTCCCTCCGGACGCAGCTCCGCAGGACCAGGCTGCGCTTGCCGCGGGCTGGGGTGGTTCCGAAGCCTGGCTGGACATCGCGCTTCCCCATGGTGCAGAGACCCCTCCCTGCCCTGGGGTTTAACGGGAAGAGCGTTAAACCCCTAGTGCTGTTTCCTCAAAGGGCATCGCGCTGCAGGGCGGCTGCGATGCCTCCTGGCTCCCCCTTTCCCAAAGGGCCTCCCAGGCCCCGGGTGCGGCGCAGGGGCCGGAGCGGCCGTGCGGCAGCAGCAGGAGAGGCCGTGGCACAGGCGCCCTGAGCGGGGTGACGCGGGGGACACCGTCCCCCTGCCCTGCCCGAACTAGCAGCTCAAGTTACAGGAAGGGGCACGTGTTCGTTTAGTTATTAGATGTACGCCATGAAAGCTTCCAAGCAGCAGCTACCTTTTATTTATTAAAATCTAGAGATATGTATCGGCAAAGGCAGGGAGAGAACCGGGGCTGCAGCCTCCCCGACCCTCTGCCTGTGCAACAGCCACCAGCGCCTGCGCCCCGGGTTGCCACGCGGCCCCCAGACCCAAACCGCCCCGCGCACGGCCTGGCGCCGCCGCAGCCCCTCGGCAAGTACCGTATTCTTCAATCCACAGACCCCAAGGAGTCTAAATCTGCCTCATGGAATATTTTTCACAGCTTTGAAAGATAATCCGAGCTGACTAAGTCAACCGTCGTCCTATAGACACAGAGAGGGAAGGAGTAAAGCACAAAACCCTTTTTTTTTTTTTTTTTTTCTTTGCCATTGGGAAGTCCTCCTGGAGAGCTACCCTGGGTGCATCCTCCATCCTTCACCAAGCTACCCGACAGGCCAGAGGGAAGGGGATCCAGCTTCCTACACACAGCCAGCCGCATCCCCATGCCTCAGTCCAGCCAAGGTATAAAAGTGAAACAGTCTCAAACTTTTGCCTTTTTCTTTTTTTAAAAAAGGAGAAAAAAAAAAGAACACGAGCAAGCCAAGCAGCCACGCTGCGCTTAGTCTTTGGTTTCCAAGTTCAAAGGGGGAATCTGCTTCAGCGCCTGGAGCAGCGCTGAGGAGTCGATGGGGGAACGGGGCGGCACCGGCGATGGGAGTCTCTGGGGCAGGAGCAGCGGCGGGGAGATTTTGTCCGGGTTCATGAAGCCCGTGAGCGCCGCGGCGGAGGCCGGCAGGCTGGGGTACAGCACGGGGACGGAGGCCGGGTACCAGCACTTCTCCAGCATGGGCAGGTAGGCGGTGGCCGACGGCGGGATCAGGTAGAAGGGCAGGCACAGGGGCGGCTGGTGCGCGTGGGGGCCCAGGTAGGCGCCGGCGGAGCCGAGCGCGTCGCTGCCAAATGGGCCCTCGTCCTCGGGCACCTCCAGCCGGCTCCTTTTGGCCGGCGGGTCCTCAGTCTCTTGCTTAATGGAGCTTATTCTCTCCTGCACCGCGTACTTCAGTTCGCTATCCTTGCGGAAATACGGCGCGTCCGGCTTGGCGTCGCTTTTCTCCAGCTCGCCGCCGTAGCCGCTGTCCGTGTCCGTGTCGCTGCCGCTCTGCTCGCCGCTGGAGTGAGCGAACGTCCGCTGGATGACGGGCACGCAGTTCTTGCCGTGGCCCTCGGGCACCCGGGCGGGCGGCTTGTCGGCGGCGCCCGGCAGCGCCTCGGCGGCCACGCGGTGCAGATGGGCTGCCAGCTGCGAGCACTTGAGCTCCTTGCCGCTCTCGTGCTTGGCCAGGTACTGCAGCATCTCCTTGGCGCACAGCTGGAAGCCCGAGCGGAACATCTCCTGGCCGGAGTCGAGGCTCCTCGGTGACAGGTCGCCTGCGGACACAGCGACAGGAGGAATTAAAAATTAACAGTGCACTGAGCTGTGCCGCCGTCCTCGCGGCACCCCGGAAACTTGGCCAACAGCTTCTATTGCAAGAGGCTCAGCAGGGAGCCCGGGGGTCAGCGCGGCTTTGCTACCCTTCTCCCAAATTATGCAGGTACAGACATGCATTTTTACTTTCCAACACCCATCCATCAGCTTTTATATGTGAAATTCAAATTTATCTTTAATCTCCAAGTCTCTCATACATGCACAAGTATGGAGACACAGAAGCAAGTTGACCTGAGAGCTTCTCAGGAAAAAGAAATAACTTGAAAAGCCAGACTGCAACCTACTTCTCTACCACCAGAAAGAGCCCTTGGAGCACATTTATTCTGCACCAGTTCCAGAAACCCAGGGGCGATTCTGCTCCAGCTCCAGGACTGTGGCATAAAGCCCCGTGGCTATGAAAGCGGTGGAAATCTCTTTAGAAAGGCTGAATTTTACTTTATCAGATTCACGTGAGAGCCACATGCGAGAGGAGGAGGAAGTGCACTGCAAGCACGATAAGCCGGCAGCCCCGGCCCCCTCCCCGCTGGCCAGCGCAGAGAGGGACCTGGAAAAGGTGCATTTATAATAATAAAAAGCAGAGGCGCTCATACTTTAAGGGGACAAAAGATCTGATCTAAAGCGCATGAAGGTGAGCTGGGAGGTCCGGACACCTTTGAAGAGAAAGCAAAACTGAGCTTTCGGCAAAGCCAGCAACGCTCACAGTAATTTTAAAACAAGCTCCCTGGGTGCCCTGAACCGACCGAACCGAGAAGTGAAAAGTGCCTTTTCCTGCAGACTCATACACGTAGCGAGAGAAAATGAAGGTGATTAAGAGGCAGAGCGGCTCCTTCCTCCTCCTCCCCGGGCGCGAGCGTTGCGGAGGCGCCGCGGGGAGCTCCCACGCGGCGCGGGCACTCACCGGCTTGCAAGCCGCTCTGCAGCGCAAGGATCTTCTGCTGCTGCTGCTCGATGAGGCTGGTCAGCGCCTTCACGTGCTTCAGCGTCAGCTCCAGGACCACCGCCTTCTCCAGGTGCCCCAGCGTCTGCAAGCCAAGGGACAGCTCGAGGCGGCTGCCGCAGGGACAGGGGCCCCCGGGGCAGCGCCCCGGCTCCGCTTGTCCAGAGCGGAGCTTCCTACAGCCTGGGAAGGGGGAAGCTTCCAAGCAGGCTGCGGGAAGGGGGCGTTTTCCAACCGACTGCAGCGCTCCAAGGGAGCCCGCAAGCGCCCACGGGCCCGTGCGCTTACAGTGAGCTTGAGGTGCTCGGGCAGCAGGTCCTTCAGCTGGGCGATGCACTCGTTGATGCGGTCGCGCCTCTTCTTCTCGATGAGCCGGTGCGGCAGCTTGTAGGTCTCCTGCAAGGCAGCGGGTGCTCCAGCGCGCTGCAGCCCCGCGGCGGGGGGGACACGGGACATCCCACCCACCGGGTGCCCCGGAACCACCCGCTCCGCTAAGCACGCTGCGCCGCGGCACTCGGGGGAGCTGCTTTATTCTACTGATCTTCTCCAGGAGGCCCATTAACACATGCACCCTAGCACACACATGGCAAAGCGTGCTAACACGAGCACCCTAACACGAGTACAGTGATACACAGCACCCTAACAGGGCACAGCACCCTCGTGCACAGGGATGCCAGCGGGCCAACACGCAGCACCCTAGGGCAAGCACAGCAGTGCCAGCACCCCGACACCCAGCACCCTAGTGCACAGCAATGCAAGCGCCCCAGCGCAACGCACGGCACCCCAGAGCATGCACAGCAGTGCAGAGCACCCCAGCAGAGCGCACTGCACCCCAAGGAAGCACAGCGGTGCACAGCCCCAGCGCAGGGACATGCCAGCGCGCCAGGGCAGCCCCCCACCGCCCCGCGCGCGGCCCGCGCCTCAGGCCCGCGCGGGGCGGTGCCCGCGCCCCCGGAGCCGCCGGGGCAGCAAAGCCATCGCGTGTATTTATTTGCCTCGGACTGACACGACGAGATGTGGCGGAGGAGCGGCGGGCAGCACTGGGAACCATCCCCTCGGCGGAGCCTTGGAAAGACGCGTCCAGCATCACGTGTAAATAGTTCAAGCCGATCTTTAGTTGCGGGGGGAGGGCTGTTGAACTCAAGCTGAGCGAATAAATGCAATAAGAAACCTCCCGGGTCGTCCTGCGCGCCGGAGGCGGCGTGTCCTGCGCCCGCTCCCGCAGCAGGACCGTCCCGTCCTGCCCGCGGCTGCTCCGGGGAGAGCGCGGCCGCGCGACCTGCGACAGCGGAGCCCGGCCGGGCCTGTTCGGCCTTCATCTTCGGGGGACTTTGTCTCCAGAGGGAGCGTCAACAAGAGCTGTACTCAACTAGCAAAAAAAAAAACAAACCAAAACAAACCAACCCCGGACAACTCATGAGCCAGGAAATGCGCCTAGAATAAACACCAGTGATTCCCGGGGTTGTAGTTGAGTAAATTGAAGGTCATTCCCACTGTAAGGGGACAATGTCAGGTTCAGAGTTAATTTTTTCAGAGTTCTTAAAAGTGTTACGTGTCATAAGGTCTCGCTGTTATAATTGAGAATAATTAGAGCTATTTCTATGCATATTTCCTTCCGTGATGAGAAGGAGACTAGTCAGCTGCTAATTAACCTTGCTTGAAGTTCTCACGCAGCAGTGGCTGGGGACGGGGGAAGCTGTGGGCACCTTGCGGCTGCCGTGTCACCGGAGCCGTTCGGGAGGTGTCACCTATTGTAAGACCTATCCGCGTAGCGGGGCGCCTGCCCGAGCTGCAGATAACGTGTGACCTGGTACCTTCTCTAAAATACAGTCTGTGTTTTTATACAGACCAGTGAACACTTGGGGCTTTTGAAGCCTTGTGAGTTCCCTCTTTATACTATTTATAAAAGATTACTTTTTCATAAGGCTTTTAAATAAACGTAGTGTAGAAAAACACGGTGAGTTTTGCCTTGCTCTGGTGTAAGCAGTCTCACGATACGCTTTGTCTGTGATGGGAGGGTGCGATCTTTCTAGCAAGGCAGGAACCTTTTCTATGGGTGAAGTTTTCCATTTATACTGCAGAGAATGGTGTTGTTATGGGCCCACTTACCCTACTGCACGTTTTATAGCAGAGACCGAGGCTGGGGCAGCATTGACCCTCTTGGCCACGATGTAGGAATTTGAATAGAAAAATGGGACTTACCAACTTCCTAAGGGATGTAGCAACCTGCTCCAGAAAGCATTCCATGACAGGCTTTACTTTTTCTTTGCTTTGGGTATTTATAAAAGCAGACTTGTTTTTCCTGTACAGTTGCTTGTATATGTGCTTTTTTAATGATTCTGATACAGCGTTACAGCATTGCCTTTTTTTTTTTTTTTTTTCCTGCAAAAGAACGAATGTAAAATACCATCATCATTATGCATGCACATGTTAATTCCTTTCCAGGGAAAAATTGCTGGAAATTATTTCAGGCAATTTCCATTTATTCTAAGAGCACTTGAAAGTGCTTGGTGTTTCTAGCTGGCTTACCTGTTTTTCCTGGAATTCCCCTGCAACCCAGCGCTAGCTAATGTGCAGCATTCGCCACTGAATGTTGTGATTAACGCAGTGCCCTAGTGCAGTGCAGCATGTGCTTCTGACTCTCCTGGACACTAATGAAGAGCATCATCCTTTATTCTTTTTTTTTTTTTTTCTCCAGAAGTCCATGTATAAAATAGCACGGTGCTTGCAAGCAGCTGTATTGGAAAAACAAACTTCAACTAAGACCATTTTTATCTCTGTCCCATCCTCCCTTAGATCTTTCTGCTCATTTTCTTTTTAACTTTTCTCCATATATAAAACCTAGTCAAGGCGTTCAATGGGACGTGACTTTAATGCATCTTTCCATAGAGGACAGCGTATAGTCCCTTACGCTGCCGTGTTGTTAACAGTCATAGCGAAACTTCCTTTTAACAAAAGCGTGAGCATCAAAGGACTGAAGTCACGGTGCTGGGGGAAACAGCCAGAAAAACATAGGATGCATTAAAGAGAAGCCTCTCTGTGTAGCTTTTTGCTTACTCAGTAAGGGAAACCTACTTCATGTGTTCTGGATACCTGTAAGCTGGAGGTCTAAATCTGTACTGCCGCTCCTTCTCTCTGCAGTTTGGTTATTGTGTTTTACAACAGCAAAATTACTGTTACTGCTGAATTGTAGAATAAATGCAGAATATCTCACCAGTGGCCAGTCATTGCTTTCCTTCACGTGTGTGAAGGAACCCAGGAAGATAAAGAGAGCGAGTTGCTTTTGCAGGCAGCAGTCCAAATGGGGTGGGTGGCCGTCGAAAAGCGACGCTAAGAGCGGAGTCCTTGGCCTCTGTCTACGGAATAGACGAGATCCGGGCACACGCTGTACCGTGACTTTGGAAGCTGGTTGTAAAGCAAGGGCACGGGTTTAAGATGTGGTGATACTGTTACGTGATGTCAGGTTTTCTTCTAGGTGATGCTAGAAGACATTCTTCTAGCATTTCTTCTAGCCCGGCCTGGGCAGTTTCCTTAAACTGACTCATTCGCAGTTCTGTGTTGTCCATCTCTTCTGGCTTTAGGCTGGGGGTTTCACCTTGCACATGGGAGCTTGAAAAGCAGGAGACACCCGCAGGAGCACGCGCTGCGGTAGCCACCACGGGGGCTCTGCCCGCGGTGCTCGGGCTGGGGCTGCGCTGGGCTGGCGCGGCCGGGCCCCGAGGGCGCCTCAGCAGCCGGCGCTGCCCGGGGAAGCGGCGTTTCCGTGGGGCAGCGCTGCGAGCTGCATGCCCAGGGAGCTCCCGTGCGACATCCGTGCGAAGCCCTCGCCGTCTCCTCGGGAAGGCAGGAGCGCAGGGATGCGGCGGTGAGGCCAGGCACTGAGGACGGCGGGTGGCAGCCACGGGGCTCCGGAGCTGACCTTGTCTGGCGTGACTCCGGGCACGCGAGCGGCTCGGCACCCAGCTTTGAAATCCAGCTTCCCATCCGACCTAAAGCGAGGCGCAGGGTTTCGACTTGTGCCAACCGTCTTTCACTCCAAAAGCCAGTGCCGATTTCAGAGCCGATTCCAGGAGAGAGAGAACGGGAGCTTCCGAGCGAGAGGGGAGCAGTCGGTGGGCCTTGCACAGCAGGACCGGGCACGGCCTGCAAGAGGCTCGCGGAGGGTCTCTGGGTCTGCTCTCGCCAGGCCCGTGCTGTAGCACCCACGGCACCGCTGATCCCGCACCACTCACCTGCAGGCCACCGGGGGTGTCCGTGGCACCGGCAGCAGGGACCCGAGCTCGGGCCGCCCGTCACGAGGGTCCCGGGGGCTCCCCAGCTCCAAGCAGGCGCTTCCCGGCCCAGGACGAGCGGCCTGGCGGGCGGCCGCTCCGCAGGGAAGCGCCC
>JAWLRI010000629.1:1536123-1564870 GCA_034781795.1 Crypturellus tataupa
CCCCGCGGCCGCCCACGCTGTCCCCGCGTGCTGCCCTGCACGCTGCCCTCGGCGCTGTCCCCGCACGCTCCGCCAGCACAGTGCCGCGTGCCGCCCTGCACGCAGCCCTGCGCGCCGTCCTGCGCGCTGCCCTGCGCGCCCTGCGTCCCGCTGTCCCTGCCCCAGCGCTGCCCGTGCTCCGCGGAGCGCTCCCTGCAGCAGGCAGCGCCGCCCCGCGCAGGGAGCATCACGCTCCATGTGTCGTTTGAGAACGCGCCTCGCTGCCAGCAGAAACCCTAGGAGAAAGCAGAGCCCTGCGCAAACCTGCGAGCCTCAAGTATTAGTGTGCTAATACACAACAGAAAATGCTTTACACGAGCCCAACTGCAGCATCTGCAGCACAAGTGGTGCTAACAGCAGCCAAAGTGGCAGAAAGGAGGGTGCTGAGCTGGGCCCGGCCCTGGGGCAGCGCGCTCTGCGCCGCGCGTTGCAGCCCCAGCGCGCAGACCTGGACTACGGGCACGGTCAGCTCGAGAACAGAGCAGGACCAGGGGCAGGACCAGCGTCCAGTCCTGCATGACCCCGAGTGCCAAAGTGCCCTCTCGTGCAGGGTGAAAGCAAACAGGACCAGCACACGGCGCGGGGAATGAATCAGCCGCCTAATTCCCTTTCTGCTCCGCAGCTCTGAGCCGGGCCCTGCTGGGGCGAGGGAGGGAGATCACGCATCTTGCTCCGTCCCCGCGCTCACCCGCCGCCTACGGCGACGGCAGCAATTAGCGCTCGCCCGCTCGCTGCCGCCGGGGGCTAATGGAAGATGAGGTTCGGGGGCCACCTGCTCCGCGCTTGGAGCTGAACTCTGGAGCGTACGTGGACGATTTCATGCCCACGAGTCGTCTGACTCTTGCATGCTCTTTCAGATATTCGGTGCATTCCTGCAGAGGGTGGTGAGCAGCAGATCAGGGTCAGAGGTAATCCCCAATTATTTAGCCCTTTTACTGTTCTCGCGCTTGCCAAACAATCCTCCATATCAGGATTTACTCATGACCTTAAGGGAAGTTGCCAAGGATTTAGGAGTCCCCCTAAAAAGAGGATCCAAGCGAAGTTATTGCATTCCTGGGCATCAAGTGAGATTGCTGGAGAGTTGGATTACATTTTCCCGGGGATCGGTTTTCATGCACGCGGGCTGATGCAATCAGCACTTTGCCATCTCGATTTTGTTTGCTGCGTTATTTCTGCGGGGAGGGCTCCTCTGCAGCGCAAGGCGGCCGAGGCCCCCCGCAAACAGCCTCGGAAAGGCTCCCTTTCCCTAAAGGCTCCCTTTCCCTAAGAGCTTCCCTTTCCCTAAGAGCTTCCCTTTCCCTAAGGGCTCCCTTTTCCCAGAGCTGGCGCAGGGGCACAGCACGTGTCCAGGGATGCGCAGCCGTTCCCAGGCACAGCGAGGCCGGGGCTGGCAGCTGCTCGGACACGTGCGGTGCCAGGAGAGGGGCTGCAGCACCAGCTCTTCCCGAGGGTTTTTCCCCTTCCCACCCCACAGTGGGTGGTTTGGGGTGAAACGTGCCGCAAGCGCCCGGCCCTGCTGGGAGCCGGGGCGGGCGGTGTGGGGAGCCAGCAGATGGGTGCAGGTCCGAGGCATGATAAGGTTACGGAGGGCGGTTTTGTTTTAAAATGTCTCTTACTTAATATATCCATGAAGGCCAAGCATGTGCCCGTGGCCTGTAACCAAATAGCTGCCTCCCCGTCTCTCTCATTTCCAGCCCCGCCGTGTCGGGTTACTGGCACCGGAGGTGAAAGGACAGCCGTGTCGCGGCGCCGCGCGAGCGAGGGCTACACGGGCCGCCGGCCCCAGCGGCCTGCGAGCTCGCCTCGCCGCAGCCCTGCTCAGCGCTGGGATGCGGCACCGCTCAAACACACTGATTGCCGTTTAATTAGCTCATTGTAGGCTGCAGTGGGTTTTGCTGGGATGAAACACGGGGGAATTGTAGCAAGGACAGTTGTGCTGGTGTCCCGGGCTGGTGCCGGCGCGGGAGGGCTGCAGGGCTGAGTGAGACGCGCCTGGCGCCTGCTCACAAGGGGCCGTTCCCCTCGGCATGGGGATGCTGGCCAGCGCTGAGTGTGGCAGTGGGAGGAAGACGTGGGTGGAAATTATTTGGAAGTGGCAAAATGTGTGGACGTTACAATTCCTAATAAGAGTCTTCAGCCCAATTCCATATTTTGTTTAATAAAACACAAGTGCTTCGCTGTGACACCGGCCTCCTGCTGCGGAGGAGCTTGCGCCGTTGTGCAGCTCTCCGCGGTCTTGCACCGTGGCGTGGGAAAGGGCTGCAGGCAGCGCCGCGCGCTCCCGGCCCGCGATGCTCTCCGCCTGCGCCAGCCCCAGCAGGACCTTGAACCTCCGGCTCCGGTTACAGGTGGAAGAGCCATTTCCACGGAGACGTCACGTGCGCTGGCCGCGGCGCTGGCGTTGCCCACGCGGGCGCTGCGGCGTCCCCGGCGTGCTGGCAGCCCCGGGACGGGGATGGGGACGTGGAGCAGCCCGGGGCGATCGCAGCGAGCCGGAGCTGCCTGCACTCCGCGTGACGCGGCCGCCCGGCGAGCGCCCCGTGCGCTCCTATCTGATCATGCTCCCGGCTCCGCCGAACATCAAACAGTGAGTCAGCGGGGAGGCCTCCTCAGACGTCCCCGCGCCTCGGCTTTCCTCTGTGAGCGCAGCGAGCGCGATGCTCTGCAGGCGTGCGGAGCAAGGCACGGGGCTGCGAGACCTGCAGCTTGGGAGGCGTCACCTTGCAGCGTGAGCAGCGTCCGCTGGCATCCGTGTATCCAGGAAGGGTCAGCCCCGCGGGAGCCCGGAGCCTGGGAAGAGCTGCAGGGCCAGAATATGTTATGGCTGAGCCAGACACTGATGTTAGAAAGTGCTCTGAACTTATTTCCTGCATTCAAAGAAATTACCCCCTAAAAATAATGAAAACCAGAAAGCTGGAACAATCTGCAGCGTGTCCCTCTCCCAGTTCACGTCAGGACAGTGACAGTTTAGACCTTGGCCCCTGAACCTCGGCGCTGCCGGACGATGTTTGTGCGCTGTCGGCACAGAAAGGGCTCTCGAGCGGCGCGGGGGCTCAGCTCGGGCTGCCCGTGTCGCTAGCAGCAGTCGCAGCATAAGGCTGCTCCTGCTGGCCCATAGGGCTATTTGAGATGCCATGGGGGAGAGAGCAGACCCCAGCGCAATGCCATCACGTCCTGCCACTGATACCCGAGGGGAATGAGCCCTTGTCCTTTGCATGGTCTTGCTTGCAACCTCATGTGATGCGCTATGTGGGTGACTTGTTGGTACCTGCAGCTCCTGTTCCTCAGGAAACATCACTTTGGGGGGATGATGCCCAAGTGCAGGGTCCCCAGCAAGCCAGGGCTGTGCAGGGTGTGTGGGTGACCAACTGCACCAGTTCTCAGCACGCTCAGCTTAGTGCTGGTTATGAGTCCCTTGGACTAAGGGGACACCCAGAACTCTCTCCTGCTGGAAGCTCAGCTGAGGAAAACATTCATGGCATTAAAGGGAATAGGAGATATTTGGGGTGGGCTGTGCCTAGTCAAGGTTACACTGGGGCTTGCTGGCTGTGTTCCTGTGGTGGGAAGCGATCCTGGTCTCTGAGCAGCATGGAAACCACCCTGCCATCAGCGTCCCTCACCCAACAGCATCCACAGATCTCCACCTTTACACGGCGGATGCAACCGACCGAAACAGAGAGGAGAGCGCAGCACACCCCACGCATGGCTCACAAAGCAGCAACAGCCCAGGAGAATGGCTCTCGGGACGCCCTTCCCTTTGTATCGGAGTGATCTGGCCGAGAAGCGCTGGAACAAACCACAGCTGAGGGCGGTGCTGTCTTCCCCAAATACTTTCTCTAATGAGGTTTTTAAATAGTTTTGCCCCACCTACACTGGCAGCCAGAACACTTTCATCTCCAGGTGAATGGAAGCCGAGGTGGGACTCTGCCGTCTACCAGGGAGGATTATTTTCATATTCCAGAAGGAGGTGGTGACATTTGCAGGCGCAGCGGAGGGGAAGTTCTCACTCCCGCTTCGCAGCCTCCCCGGAGATGCCTCTGATTGTGGCACCAGCGCTAACCACATGCATCAGCGTTTGAAGTGCAAAGGGGACGCCAGGAGTGTGGGTTCACAGGCAGGAAGGTGCATTCGGGCTACGCCTTCGTGCCGGTGAGAACCCAGCATCAGCAAGCAGATAGCCACCGCGCAAGCTGGGCTGGGCAGCCGGCTCCGGGAGCCCATTTGTTGTAACCTGTACGCACGGTGCTTTGAGTAACCACACGTCTTTCATTCTTAGGTGGCCAAGATCATGTCTATCTCAGAGGTTTTTTGGTGGGTGTGGAAGTACTTTCCACTCGCAGGCATCTCCCACTCTCCTCTCCAGATTTCGTCCTGCAGAGCAGCACCCACGCAGAGCCTCGCAGGACACCCCGTCCGCCTTCCCCAGCGCAGCTGACGAGGAGTGAGACTTGCCTGGCCCCTGCGCGGCCTCCGTCTCCGCAGGGACCCCTCCCAGGGGAATACAGCGCCGGGCTCACGCAGCCCGGCGTGCGGAATAAGCATCTGGCTGCGTGAAGAAGGAGCTCTTCCATCACAGGACGTTCGCATAGGACAGAGCCCATTAACCTGGGGAAACACAAGCGGCCACACAAGATAATCACAGTTGTCCCTCCTGATTTCACAAGCCATATGTCTGCATAGCGGGGAGAAAGTCCCTGCCCGGACAGCCCGGCTGCTGCGGATGCCCTGGCACAGACCCGCTGCCACGGGATCCCGCGGCTCCCGCCCGAGCGGGACGGGGGCTCCGCTCGCTGAGCTCCAGCCACAGAGATATTGGGAGCCTTTGATCTCCAGATATAAAAATGATCTTTTGATTTAAGATTATGTAAATGAACAACCATCTGCTCAGAAGCAGCTACGGAGCCACGTTTTATTGAGGCCATATGGTGTCCAGGGCTCCTACGTATGAATTCAATTAGCTGCTGGTGCCTGCGTCAGTACTTCTGTATCCACCCAGTCATGTTTTTGGAACAAATATTATAATATTCCCATGGATCCTCCAGACAGTGGGAGGTGTTTCCTTCACTGTGAAGGTTTTGGGAAGTGATGATTTGTCTCATTTTCCTCTTACCCTGCTCTGCATTTCTATTTTCTAGCTTCTCAGGGTTTAGAGTTTCCCCCCCGGATCTGGCCAGGAGGCTCAGGAAGACACCGCAAACCCCCTGTGCAAGCTGGTCTCGCATTGCAGCCTCCTTGCTCACCAGGAAAGGGAAGCCCCGGCAGCTGGCTCCGGCAGCCCGGGAAGCGCGCCCGGAGCTGCTCGGAGAACCTCCCCGGCAGGGAGGTTCGGGGCCCTGCGAGCTTCCACAGAAGAGCTCGGACAGGCAGGTTGGCTGCATGGAGCCCATAGGGGCTGCCCACATCCCAAGGCCTCTCTAGGGCAGGGGGCTGCAGGATGAGGGTCTCAGGCCACCACAGAGGGGAGAGGGGCTCTGGAGCGGGTCTAGCTCCGCTGATCCCTCCTGCTCTTCCCACCTTCTCCACTTGGCCTCTCCTACGGACGCCGCGGGGAGACGGGGCTCGCGGCGCCTTGGAGCACACGAGATGTATTCAGTCTCCTTCACACGACGCTCCGTGCTGGTTTGCTCAGTGCTTAGCTCTGCTGATAGTAATGCATCTGTTACCACCAACTTACAATTATGTAACAGCAGCATGATTTGAAAGATTTAATCCTTTTAATAGGATGCAGAAGGGTGGAAATTAGCAGTTGTCTGACTGGCCTACCCGACTTGGCAGACGGGCGGCTCGCCTGCCTGCGGAAGCCAGATTATGCAGAATCCAGACAATTAGCTACTACAAGCTTTCACATCTAATAATTTGGAAGCCCCTTTTTCCCTTCAAGGTGCAGCTCGGTACCACATGTTGCACTGAGCAAGCTTTAGCAGGCTGCATATTTACGCTTCTTTGCAGTATTTCAAGCGGCAGAAACCACGCTACGGGACAGGACCGTGCCGGAGCAGCGAGAGCAGCAGGTTGTAATTACACGCTGGAAGAGCCTTTCCCACAGACCGCACCTTTCCTCCGCATCCTGCTAGCTCATCGGTGCAAGACGCAGCCTGAAAAATACTCCTGAGCAGCAAGTATCCCTACTGAAGGGACAGTATTTGTCCTTCTGATTTTTTTTTTTAAATCAAGATCATTTGCTTCTCCCTGGAGACAACGCTCACTGCAAGAGGTCCCTCTGTCCCTCCACGCACACGCTAGCAGAGCACATGTGTCCCAGGGTTTAGTTCAGCCTCAGAGAAGTAATCTTTAGCAGAGTCCCGAGTTGTGCTGGAACGACACAGAACAAAGGCTGGAGCACTAATCCCCCGCCAGACTGGGGCCCTGCGGACCCATGAGGATGTGGGCGGCCGCGGCTCCCTCCAGCGCTTGCTAACACGTGGTGGGCAGCTCAACGGCCCCTGCGTCTGGTCGCAATGTGTCAGAGCCGGCTGCTCTCTCCTGGAGCACAGCCAGGAGTCCCTTTCCATAGGAAACCCCTTCTTCCAGGGGCTGGGGTGGCTCTTCCAGCTAGTGCCACGAGCTGAGGATGCAGCCCTGGGCTGCTCAAGCATCTAGAAACTGCATGTTGATACCCTCACTGAGGTCCTCACTGCTGCTAGAAAGTGCCTCTGCACTTTGCTAGGAGCATCCGTGTGGATAAACAGTCCAGCGGGACATGCGCCAACTGCTGTGCCGGGAAAACCCGGAGGGGCCCATTTCTGGGATGGCCCTGCTCGTCATGCTGCATGGCTGTGATTAGAGACTTGTTACCAAATTAGAGGATTATAAGCACAGTAATGTGGAGCTAGACTACTAATTTCATTTTTTTTAATAGAATATATCTCCTTTCCCAGATCAGCTTCACAAAGAAGAGCTCTGAAGGAGCAGCCATCAGGGAAGAGGAGCAGCACGGGGCGATAAGAGGATGGAGCAGGTTCTCATTAGGGCGCAGAGCATGTAGGAATTACCTGGGGAAGCACTGTGGATGACAGGGCTCATTTTGCTCGGGGTCCCCCAGCAATGCCGAGCTTGCTTGCATGTGCATTTGTTACAGGCCTGGAATATTTTACAGCTATGTCCAGCCTACACATCATTTCCCCCTTTTCCTCACTGGAACCCATATCTGATTCAACAGGTCACTTCCCTTTGTCCCTCGGTGCTGAACTTACTGACAGAAAACAGATTTCAGACAGCTCAAATCTGAGACCCACCAGGGTTCCCTTCGCAAGCACAAAGCTCACCACCACCCATCACTGGTATATTTTGCCATATGCTCTCATTTCAAAATGTTTTAAGGAAGGGCGAGAGCTGCTTTGTTGAAGCCAAGGTTGTGACTAATATTTTGGGGGGAATGCACTTTATGTCAAAACAGCACAGTTGTAAAGCAGAGACACGTGGCATGGAGATTTGCGGAGGTTGGGAGGGGCTTTTTTTTGTGCCAAATTTCCCTTTTGCCTAAACGGAGAACCAAAGTTGCCTGATTTCTTAACATGCAATCAGACGCAGAAGGAAAACTTCCTTCTTTCAGTTTCTCACATTTCTAGAAAGCTGCTGAATCACAACCTTATGATATATTGTCATGGAAATGGACCCCTCCGACTTCACTCATGGAAGCAGCAGGGCAACCCATTAGAGATGTTAAAGCCAGATGAGACCATTACCCTCCTCTCCCTGCCCTCCTGCCTGATACAGGCTATAGCTTTGATTACTCTATAGTATTTCTCTTTCTCTCATTGCTTTTTACTGCAGCAAGAACCTAAGATTTAAAAGCTTTGCAAGTCTTCCCCTAGCAAGTGTAAGTTGTATAAACAGACACATAAAAGGCTGCAAGAAAACTTAGTTCAGTTCAGGCCTAGGTGCAGTAGTGGACAACTGCAACAGGCTTATTCCCTAAAAGCCATAGAGAAAACAAGCTGAAGTCACTGTGTTTTATGGAAACACTTGTGCTCTGTGCCTTGAGAAGTTAAATAAAGAGAAAAAACACATAGGTGTGAGTAGTTTAAAACAGGCACAGCGCCCAGCCCTCTCTTTAGTCAAGGCCCTTCATTGAAGTCAGCACTAAGAGCTGCTCCGCGATGACACTGCCTCCTGCAGATATTCAAGGTCCACAGTGACACATATTTGCTTATTAACCAGGTGCTGTCCTAGCAGAGCCCCCTTCCTCCCTGCCCGGCTCGCGGGCGACGTGTGAAACGGCAGTAGCTTTTATAGCCACGTGCTGCGAAGCTCCGCTGCGCCCGGCGCTTCCCGCGGGCACCAGGCGAGCTGATTAACGGGAGAAAAAGCGCTCTGGAAGTCAGATCTTAAAGACAACTCTTATCAGTGCCAGGTGACAGAGAACGGGACGTGCTGCCAAGAGAGTGACACAGGAAACGCAGACCCGACTAGCCCAGGAACAGCCCACCTCAGCAGAGATCACTCCATTGATCACTTTGGCTGCACTTCAGCATCACCAGAATTAGCAGGGTTTGAGATGAGCTTTATGTTATGAGGAGACATGTCACATTGTGACTAGATCCTGTGTTGAAATTCAGCTGGCGGAATTATGGAGGTGGAAGACCTTTATTTAGCCGGATCGTCCAGTGCGAAGCCTCCTCCAGATTTCCAGTGAAGGCCTCAGAGCCGCCGCGAGGCTGAGCAAGGAGACCAGCGCAGCTGACTGCACTGACCTCTTCCAGCCGGCTTATCGCTGTGTATTTTGGATACAAAACTGTTTTCATCTGAAAGTAACTTCCTCAGAGAATTATTGGGAGATCTGTTGTTTTGGTTCTGTTTTGGATTTTTTAAAAATAGGAATAAATTCTATTTTGTGTTTGCAATGAAAACTAAGAAACCTCCTTCAGCTAAAGCACAACTTCGAAACATGGGCTTGCAGCCTCCTTCGAGCCTTCCTCCCTCTCTGACAAACAGCCATAGTTGTCCTTTCACTCAGGACATTGCGACATTTCCACCCCTTTCTGCAGTGCCAAAGGTCACCACTCCCAGCACCGAAGTCACACACACACGGCCAACTTCGCAGGAAAAAAAAGTTATTTCAAATCTTTTGGCATCTCAGCCATTGTACTCAAACATTACCAAATTGGGGTGGAAATTCCCTGGCAGGAACTTTAATTTCCATTCTGCATTTTCCTGAGAAACGTGGTGAAGAAGATTTCAGGAAATTGTCTGTGGGCTGCTTGAAGCTACGTGGAGCTGTAGACTTACCCAGGAATTCATACTCCAGCTTCTTAAATGCAACTCAAACATACTTAAAATGTGGGGTAATGATGGGGACTACTTAGCAATGTCTCCTATCGCTTAAGCAAAGCTAACAGTATTATCTTAATTGCTGGAGTGGTAACGCTCTCGCCAAGTCCAGAGCAGAAGCTCCTATCTGGCTGTGTTAAGAGGTGGATGTCCCTTCCCCTCCAGCCAAAAGGAACAGGATGTCACTGCTTTCCCTAATCCGCGTCACGCTGCCCGGCCTTTGCCAAGCACTGGTCCTGCCTGGCCCATCCAGGCCGGAGACAGCCCTGCCTTTTGGCCCGCCAGACCTTCCTCCTAGGCCTGCACTTCGTGCCAGACCGGTGCTCACTCACACGAGGGACAGGGATGACACTGATCCTCAGTCACCAGAGTGTTCAAGTCTACCTTGCCTCTCAAGGCGAGGATCCAGCCTTGCCTCCATCACGGCCCCATCTCCAAGCTAACGATGAGGTCCAGGTGGCTGCAGGAGAGCAGCAGGTTCCATCCCGAGCTGGGAAGGTACCTTCCACCAGAGCAGGTCCCACCTCAATCGCACCCAGCCTCTCAGCAGAGAGGCACCTTCCTGCTCACTGCTACGTGCTTGGCTGTCATTTCACCTTGCATTACATGCTCAGCACTCACACGGGCTCTCTGGATGCCACCAGTGCTGATAGGAGGTGGCAGATAAGGCAGGAGCCTGGCTACACCAGCGATAGGTTATTCGCACTGACAGGCTTGGTCCCTTTCCACCGCTGCCCTATCTCCTCTCTCTGATTGCAGGCACCAAAAGCCCCGAGGCTGATGCTGGCCACTTGTGAAGCGCTGCTGAACAGCAGTGACTCAGCCGAGGGCAGGTCAAGAGGGAGCAGAGCGAACCCGCAGCCCCGACCCGCGATGGGGAAGGCGAGGGGAAGTGAGCACTGGGGAAGTGGTGCAAAGCTGGCAGCAAGCAGGTCAGCAGCGGGTCAGGGTGGGTGGAGTAATTCCTAAGCTACTGACGGGCGAAATTTGAACACGAATCCTTGTTCCTGCCTCTCTCGTGGGGGCGTGTGATGTGGGTAGACACATATGTATGTCTATCTAGATCCCCCCTCCGGTGTGGGGAACATAAGATGTTTCTTTACTGGGCGCTATCACTCAGTTGTCAAACTCCATCTTCATGGACAGTTCCTGTGCAGATTCTACCACTCTGGGGCTTTCTAAAATGAGAAATACCATCCAAGTTTAAAACTCTCTCTCTCAGTGCCATTAAGATTACCTAGAAATAACGCAATCCCTTCAATTCAGAAAACTCAGCATGCTGCAGCATTAAATCTCTACCTGTCAGCAGCCAGGCATATTCGCGCGCTCCACCAAGACGTCTTAGCAACTGCCCCAAGTGAACGCAACGCCGTGCCCTGCTCCCGGGTGCCGAGTGACCGATCCCACCCTGTGGATAAGGAGAAGTGACATGGTGAGATGAATAGCAATGAACTCACTAGTTAGGATGAAAACAGGAGAACTCGGGGAGCCGCATTGCCCCCGCTTGCTGCCGAACCTGCTGCCTGCGGGCGGGAGGGCAGCGCGGCTGCCGTTCAGCGCCGCATTAGGGCCTGTGACACCCGTAGGAGCAGAGCGGTACAAACCCTGCGCTGTTCCCTCACCCAGGGCACGGGGTTAGAAACAGCAAAAACAAAATCATGGGACTGAAATAATAATAATATGAGGTTATATGGCAAGAGCAGGGCAGCGGTGGAAAGGGACGCGAGGTGGGCAGCGCGAGGCCGTGTCAAAGCGAGGCGCCGTGCGAGCCGCGAGGCGGCAGCGCCAAGGGCCGCCCGCGCTCATCCACCTCCTCTGGGGCCAGGACGCCTTTGCTGCAAAGCCTCCATCACCAGAGTCCACGTTTTTACCCACTCTAAACCATGCAGAACCTCCTGCAGTGGGATTTCTCCCGTCTTTGTATCCATTTTCACCTCCTTAAATTGACCCTTGGAAAGAGGGGAGAAAGGAGCCAATTTATCTTTTTTTTTTTTTTTTCTCTCCTATAAGAAGCATTGAGGTTTTGCCTCTTGCCCATGTAATGTTCCAAACTGACATGTCTGGGCCGTAGAAGCTCCTCCACGTACCGTGAGCCCAAGAGGGGCTTTGCTGCCCACCGGCCGGTGCCGGCTCTTGCGAGAAGAGCGTGCGTTGGCTTTGCCTCCACAGCAGTAAAGGTGACAGATTATTTTACCGAACCCACCGAGCAGTGGTTCATTCAAGCAGAGCTGCAGAGCAGCCCCAGACCCGCTCCCCGGCGCCCCTGCAGCGAGAGGCGTCAGGATGCAGGTCACAGAGCCGAGCTCGGCTCTGCAGCAGCCCACATGGTCTGATTCCTGGTCTTGTGCCTTGATCACAAGACAGGCTTTGCCTCTGCGCGAGAGCACTCACAGCGAAGGATGAAACATCCTGCCCGTTGCCCAACACCTCCCCCACAGACATGTTCCAGTTAGACCTTGCTGTACATGGAGGAAAGCCAAAACCCCATGCAAGAATGAAGGCAATCTGAGGGTAACCTCTCGTGGGGCTCTTCTATAAGTTTCCATCAGGAGCTTTTGAGCTATCAAGGGTTTTTTTCTTATTATTATTCTTATCTTAATAAACCTTGATTTTTAAAGCACAGATTTAGCACTGCAGCAAACTTTACAGATAGGTAGACCTAGACAGGGAGCAAGGCCAGGTTTGGCCATGTGAAATCTTGTTTCTTAGGGAATAAAATGAAGGTAACTTACTGGAAACAAAACACTCCTTCCTGTGTGCTTCTTTCTTCTTCTTATGAGGTCTGCACGCGCCAGCCTACAGAAAAGCTTCAGCATGAGGTTAAGTTTTGCTTCATGAAATATCTTTATAAATTGAGAACTCTGTGCATGAACTTTCATACATTCAGGATATTTCTGTTTCCTGATCCTGACCCAAACCCCTTTCAGAGTGTTTCCACTGGCTGCAGTGAGGTTTGGATTCAATGAGATAACCAGAGTTGGGACTGATTTCTCAGCAAACCCGTCAGCCCCAATTCCTATGGGAGACCAAGGCAGTTAACACTTGCGAACCCAGAGAGAATTAGGGGTCTAAATAGCTCTAGGAGCTCAGCTGTAGCCCCTCTGTGGGTCTCCATCGCCAGTGCTGTCTCTGCCTTGCCCATCCACACAGAAACCATCTAAAGTTTGCAGGGACCCAAGAGGATGTACGCTTTGGGGCTACGTAAGTACCAGAGAGAGACATGCACCTCATCTGCTTTACTTCTAAATTCTCTTAACATAAAGATCAATAAAGGCAGAAGAAAAGCCAAGACATTGTTCTTGCTGCCTATATTATTTTGGCCCTGATCGAGCACTCTTTTTGCTGCATTTCCCTGCTTTCAGGAGCCACACTCTATCTTTCTGAGCTGCATTCATACAGCACTGATATTTCTCAAGCATCTTGGGCCTCACACCACTCACTCTCTCATTAGTCTGGTGACTTTTTCTTTCTCTGATCAATAATGACTCTCTTAAGAACTAGCTAATTTGGAAAAAATAATGTTTTATTGATTACATTTCTGACTGATCTAAACCGAAGCATCTTTTCTTAGGAGACGGAGCAGAGCTTTTCACCCTCCTCCGCTCCCTCCATTGCGTGACCCGTTTAATTTGTTCCCCCCCCCCCCCCCTTTTCCAACTGAATCAAATCCTGTAGCTAACCTTTAAGGGTTCCTTCGTCTCTATTTTGTTCCTATTAACCTTCTGTTTCTCTGGATAATTCTGCAGCCAAGAGTAGGTGTGACTCCCACGGTACCAGTCTAGCTGTGCCGTTGACTCATGTGCTGCGCTCGCAAAGCCAGATCCCTCTGATGGGAATGCTTATGCAACGTAGCAAGGTCTCCCCGAGCATATGCTCCTATGAGAGCTGTGAGATTTTGGCTCCTTCTTGCTGCTAAATGGGACTGAGATGACGGGGGCAGCACAGGAGGTGGGCGCTATTTTGTAAGCCCTCTGTGCACACAAATTCTTCATTGCCCCTGCAGCCCCAATTGGGCGCTCTGGGCAGGTTCTGCTCCCCACAGCAAACCCAAGGATCCACAGAGACCCAGTTCTTGGCTCAGAGAAGCAACTTCCAGCAGAACAGGGGAAGCCCAGCTGCAGCTCCGCCACTTCCAAAGTGCGGGGAAGGAGCTGGGGATGAGCCCAATTCCTTGAAGCCCACGGATTATATAAAGTGAACTTCACAGTCGATTGGCCTGTCATGTTCCAGGGCTCTCACACAGATTATTTTTTTAGGAGGGAAACTAGCAACAAATGTGGTAAAAACCACCCCAGAGCTTTCAAATAATGTCTCTGAACTCTAACCATCTGCCACCATGAGCTCCGAGGGAGAAGCCGGCACCGTTTTGAAGACAGACCATACAAAAGTGAGGGTATCTGTGCCCTCCCTCAATTACTCGGGCAGCAACCCACCACAATGCCAGCACACAAACCAAAACCTCTCGGTACTTCTTGCAAGATCAAGCAAAACCCGGGCTAAAAGCTGCAAAATTCCAGGTATTCCTGCTTGCATCTGCAAGGCTGGCACAAGGACAGCAAGCCAGAGTGGATCCAGTGAGCTTCCAAATGCAAAGTGGGGCTTTCTGCAGCCTGGTGGGGCCGCGAGTGGATCCCGCTCCAGGTCAGCTCATTCCCCGCAGGAGCAGCAGCCTCGTGCTGCACAAGGGGAGCTGCCAAGTCAGCTGGTGGGCGCGCAGAAAATAATAAAAAAAAAAATCCTTAAAATTTCTGTTACCATTAAAAATAAAAACCTTCCTGCAGCAGTCCTGGCGTGCTGTCCATTAGAGCCATAAGTCAGATTTTCCCACAGCACGCTTTAAAAAAGAAAAAAAAAACATTTTGAGAGAGACATTTCTGAGACGTGAATTCTCAGCGGCACTGAGTCATCGCAGCCCTTCGCTGGAAGTTCGGAGGAAAGCAGCCTGAAATATTAACCTGAGGCTCGCTGCAATGTTCCCTGTGGCACCTTTCCCAAAAGGAGATTAAACGCAGCAGCTGCTGATATGGAAACCAACTGTCTGAACTGCAGTGCACTTACATATGCTAATAGTGCAAAGCGACCGGCTCCTGCAAACGTGATGCAGGAAATGACTAAACATTTAGTGCTTGTTATTTAGCAGTATTCCTGGAGACACGTAGGTGGTGTGGACAGCATGGTATGTGCATTAAAGTGCAATTTAGGTCAATGATTCTTTGAAAGGACCATTCTTTTTTTTTTTTCCCCTCTCCCTTTCCCTTCAGGGGCATTTGCTGTTCAAAGATTAACTTTTCCATCTATCTTTTCCAAACAGTTACCATCAGCTCAAAATAAAATAACAAAAAAAGGGAGGAGGAAAGACTGCGGGAATTACCATCTGTTAAAAATAACATTATAATGCCTTTGCAAAGCTTTTCTCATTTTACTTTCCTTTTTTAATTGTAAAAAGCACTAAAGGAAACTCGGTAGGGAAAGGTGCGTGTTTAGACACAAGCAATGATATTTAACAAGCTTTCTGAGTCTAATTTTAACAGGTGAACTGACAACTCGAAACGAAAGCCAGGCCCGGAAACACGAGCCAAATATGGGCTGTCGGAGGCACCGAGCACGGCCCTGAGGCAAAGCCGGCTTCACCAAATCTCCCTTTCTGCAAACTCCCTCCGGCCCTGGGGGTCAGGAAAGACCCCAGGAATGCAGCAGGGCAGCCCCGCCGCCAGACCCCCCGGTCACCTAAAGAGGAAAAGCTCCCGCGAAGGAGAAGGTGCTTCATCTCCTCGGCTGTGAGGAGATGACGCACCAGAGCAGGGTGCTCAGGGAGGCTGTGCGGCCTCTGTCCTTGGCATTAGGACACAGTCCTGGCATCTGCTCCAGGTGACCCTGCTGGGACCACTAGCCCCGGAGGCGATGCTGGCCCAGGAACCCCAGCCCGCACTGGCCCCTCTGGACTCCTCTTCCCCCAAACAAAGCCATCCCAAGAGTGGGAGGAGGAGGCAAACCAGCAAACAGCAAATATTGTGCATGAGCTGCTAAAAAGCCATCTAAAGCATATGCTGTGCTATTCCTCTCGCTGCACGAGTTAACGCAGATGCTGTGCGTTAGCGGCGCCGTGCCCTGACGGAGCGGGAGCATCCCTGTCCTCCGGGACGTGGCCAGAGCCACTGGGGCCCAGGCTGCCGCCCCGGAGGCCACACGGCTGCAGGGACAACACGGCTCCTGAACGCTGCAATGGTAACAAAAAGGCCTTTTTGCTAAAAAAATAGAGCTAGACTGATGGTGCCCCTGGCTCCTGCCAAAGCACTAGCAGTGAGCAACGCGCAAGAGCCCTTCCAAGCACAACCACGAGCGGCAGGGCGCTGCTCTGGGCAGCACAGCCCCGTCTGCCCCTTGCGGACCCACCACGCGGCGCCCCTGTGACACCAGCCCAAGTGTTTATCTGACACTGCTGCTTTCCACCCGCCTCCCCTTCCCAAGAAGGCACCAGAGTCACTCCCTGTGGCCCCGATATCCAGGGCTTCGAGAAGTATTTTAGGGGGAGCAGCTAAGGGGGTTGAGCTGACTTCAGTGAAGGAGGTTTTAAATTAAATACAGCGGCTCGGAGCAGAGTGAGGACAAGCACATCCAAGTGCCGTGCCAGGGCTGGCACGTGTCGGAGCCGCATGCTCGGGTATAAAAGCCTCATGCTCGGGTATAAAAGCCGTCTTTTATGAGGGCTACTCTGGGACCCAGCGCAGGGCTGCCCCAAACGAAAGGGCAGGGTGGCCGTGAGCTGCCGGGTTTCTTGTGCAAACCTCCCCCGCGAGCGTCTCGGGCACGTGCTCAAAGGAAGGAAATAGCTGCTGATGACTCCGAGGTGCTATTAATGGTAGCCAGGCAGCGCTTGTCTGTCAGATCGCGTTTTCTGAGAAGAAGTTTTCAAGTCATTGGGGAATCTCAGATGCACTCGATACATCCCGTGTCTCTGGAGATCGGCGCTGGTCGGGATGCACCTTTGCCGGCCGGGCGCCAGGGCACAGCGGG
The DNA here is from genome assembly GCA_034781795.1 of Crypturellus tataupa. Taxonomy (NCBI): domain Eukaryota; kingdom Metazoa; phylum Chordata; class Aves; order Tinamiformes; family Tinamidae; genus Crypturellus; species Crypturellus tataupa. The sequence goes on from JAWLRI010000629.1 coordinate 1,552,447, forward strand.
CAGACGGCACTTGGGTAGGAGCTGGCTGGGCATCGCACAGTAGGGGCAAGAGGAACGAAAACTAGAAGTAAAATGAAAGAAGTCTCAAAAAAAGAAATTTCCATTATGCAAAGCACTGTACCTAACTTTCCTTAACTACCACCAGCTGATATTTTTTTAGCTTCCCTTTTTCCCTGCCTTTGGTTCTCTCTGGAAGCACATGTGGTTCCCAATTCACCTAATGTTGGAGCTGGGTAATACCATAAATCTCCCTACAGTGAGCTGCTATTTTAGCCATTTTTCCCCATTATCTGCCTTTCAAGATCATTTTTCTCAGGTATAAAGTGTTTTGGTTTTTTTCCCCCCTCACTCATAGGGGAACTGATATGGAGATACTTCCAGAAGCACTGCCAGGGGAAGGTGCCCCTTTTGCTATGTCATTGCCATGACGTTGTGGGAATCTTTTCTACACATCTCCGTAATGTGGCTGAGGACTGAACCTGTTCCAGAGCCTGAACAATCTTTCCAAATGCAGGGAATTCCCTTCGGATAGGGAGGAAGGCACAGTCACCGGCAGCCTCCTGCGGCCATTCCTCAGACATGCTGCTTCTTGCCGCTGCAGCCAGCTGCAGACGGTGACGTTGGCCACCGCATCCGTCCTGGCTTCAGCAGGCTCCGAGAAAGGAAAAACAAGAGTAACTCCAGAGACGCAGCTAGGAAAAAGAGCTCCTGCGGCGAGGGGAGACGCTGTCAGTGATCGCGGCAGGCTCCTCCTCACCACGTCTCGGGTTCCCGAGCACGGCAGAGCCGCTCTCTCCCGCTCTGCACTACCCTGACAGCTCCCGATCACTGCTCAGTATCTTGTCCCAGTGCCTGGCACTTCTCACTCCAGCCCCTCTGGAGGGGTTATCACTCAGAGACTTAGTGCTCCCTCAGCAAAAGGTGCATTTCAGTCACTAACACATTAACCACAGAAGACATCCAAAAGTCCAGCTTATTTAGGGCCCTAAAGTCTTTTCCCAGGAAAAACTCAAAATATATATATATTTTTTAATGTTTGCACCATTAAGCCATCTTGCATGCTTACCTTAAGTATGCATCACTTCATGTTAACAATAATGTTGCTCTTTCGCAATGCATCAAAGTTTAAGGTTTGTGTAGGGCTCGTGCTTCACAGTGACTATACTTGACCGCAGTACGAAGCAACATGCTCCCTAACTTTCCATACTCCATTCAACAGTTCATGCTTGGATCTTTACTTTCATCTAAAAGACATAACATGGGTGGGATTTGTTTATAATGGGAAGAAGTATGCATTAAAGCCAGGCCGGCAACAGCAAGGGTTAGAAACTGGCAGAAAGGGCAACAGCTGCTGCGATGGAAAACTACATATTTGCTCAAAGAAGCTAGAAAGCCCTTAGAGAAGCCCAGCCTGGTTTGGGTACTGCACCCTCACCAGACGCCTTCCGATAGTCAAATGCCAGTCGGCCTCCTGAACACGGCATCTTCCTCCCTGGGTTTGAACATTCCTTGGAGCCCACAGTGCTCCTTAGTGCAAGTTCTCCCTCCAGAAATTAAAAAATATACTACTCTTCCCACAGGAAGAAACATTTTTTTCTGCATATTGTTACATAGATTGCTCTCTAGATAAAAATATTGCATATAGAAAATATATCAAACTGATGCTTAACTGTAGCATCAACTGTTGACCAAGAAACGAGATGTACATTGATCCTGTCCCACCTGGCACCAGGGGATTCCCCAGGACTCTCCTGAACCACACAAAACAAGCAGGAATGTTCAGGGCTTGAACACCTGCATTGCAAATCCATCCAGCTGGAGGCATTTGGTTGGGCTAGGAAAGGAATGTCCACATATTCCATATCTGTATTTGAGAACTGGAGAAAAACTGCCAAAGCCAAATCTTTTTCTACACAAAATAATTCATTTTTCCAGGGACAAAACCCCTTGAATTCAGAAGAGTTATTCTTCCAAACCTCAACACTTCAAAACTAACATTTTCACAGTGACCAGCCCATCAGGAGGAGGCTCCATTGGTTAGTTTGCCATTTTTAAGCACATGCCTTCTTTTGCAAGAGTTTCCTAATCTTTGGAAGGGTAAATTCGAAAAGATAGAAGAAGAAAAAAATAATCTTTTGTTTCACTGAGCTTCCAATTCAGATTTTTATGCTTTTGCCTGTGGAATTAAATGAATAGAAAGCACTGCCTTAAGAACCTTTCCACTGCCACATAAACATGGCTGTTCAAAATTAAAAAAATAACTTCTCCTAGAAAATTTCTAAATTTGAAAAATATTTATATATTATTTGGCTGTTGGAGCGGTTCAGATTTCCCAAGAGTTGGAATTGCAAACTCAGCATTTCAACTCTCAGTGAAAGCTTTTATTTTTCCCTCCTACCAGCCATATATTCCAACACTTCATTGCTCGCAGCAACATTTCTTAGGTGCCTCTCCAGGTTGTATCTGACAACATTCTCGAGATCAAAACCTAATCCCGGCTCTATCATATCAATCAGCAGGATCTTCCCCCCATGCCAATGACTTGACTTGTGCCCCACAAGTTCAGGCAGGATGTAGAGCCCCAGGTGAGAGCAGCATCCAGGCTGCTCGTGGCAGGGAGGCTTCCCAGGTGCAGTCCCGTGAGTGCCCACAGGTTAATATTTGCTCTGTTAGAGTATATCAGGTGCCATGAGTCTGCTCCAATGCTTGAAAGTGCCCTTTTCTGGGCTCACAAAGGCAGATTTCTGGCAGTATATAGATATGTTACATAACACTGTATTATCTCCTCAAACACAGGCTTTTAAGAAGAAAATAGCAGGCGAAGGACCACAGGACCTCTGGTTCGGTCACCAGGGCATTACTTGGAGGGCGAGAGCCTCTCCACACGCTGCCTCCCTGCCAGGTTGTGTCTGCCCCGCGCGGGAGCGGGAAGGACCCGCTTCCTCCCTCCGAGCGGCACCGCCGGCCATCGCCGTCCCCGCGAGCCCAGCGCGGCTCTGGGGCCCGAGCGCTTTCACCGATGTGAATCATGATCCTGTTACTGTAAAAGGGGGAAAAAAAAGAAAGGGCTGCTCTAGAAAACACAGCAGCACATCCCCCCGAGTGCTGTTAGCTCACACATGAGCCCTACCTTTATGGAAATGAAGGCTTCTTGGGAATATTAGTTTTGAGTAAAGTTTGCCTTGGAGTGGTTTGCTGTGCCCTGCTGATACCAGTGTGAACTCAGACGTTTCATCCAAGAGCAACACGCAACAGCAGCGCTGCCTGTGGGACCATTACGTGGCCAGAGATGAGTCCTCGTTTCCCTCGGGTCAGGATTCAGGTTCCATCTGAACGGAGTCCTGAGGACTTGCGTGCCTGTTTTTGTAAAGGGTAACCTATTTTTCCGCCCTGCCGCTGCCCGTGACAAGGCTCCTATTCACAGCCATGTCTGCAGCCTGACTTACCCAGCCGGGGGCCAACGTCTGAGCTCGCCGTGTAGCCAGACCACGAGCACCAGAGACATCAGCTGACGATCCCGGAGCCTCCTGGCACGCAGACCTCGGAGCGGAATGGGAGAGAGACAAACACCGATCCCGTCCACAGACTGACACTTGCCAACTGCACCCCATCTGATCGGGCTTGCCACTGCAGACCTTCCCTGGGCGCACGCGTAACCATCGGGGTCGCTTCACGCGAGGGGTTTCAGCATGAGCTCGGACAGCTCAAGTGCCCGCGTCTTGCAGGGATTCATTTCTGGCATTACTTTCCATCCAGGTCTTATGCAATCACCAGCTTTCTGCATTACACCACGCACAGCATCACCTCGGGCCACACTGTGCCCATTTCAACCAGCACAGGGGGCCAACATGTTTCCCAAAAACAGCACCACCGCGAGCAGCCTCGCAGACCCCATAGCAGGGGCTAAACGCCACAGTGCCATGGGCTCTTCCCCCTGAGCACATCCCATCACGTTGCACCACGTGGCATTGGCCGAGTTGCATTGAGGAGCCCATAGCATAATTAAAAATGAACATTCCCCTGCTTTTGTCTCCCTCCTCCTTTTCAGTTTGCATTGGTCTTTTCTTTGGGTCTCCCATTAACTTTCAACTCTCTCTCTGGGCTTATGATTACAGCACAGGAGAAAAGAAATCTTTGGGATTTCTCTGGCCTCCCCTCTTGGAGAGGCCCATTGCCTACACCAGCTTTACTTGGTGCTCATTTATCGGCCCGGCTGGGGGACGCGGGCAGCCCCCGGCGCAGCTCGGCGCGGGCCGCGCCGCATCCCTGTCGCTCACGCCACCGGGCGCCAGGACGGCTCCCCTCCCCGCGAGGAAGATGCCCACGGCCACAGGAACGAGTTTGGCCTCCCTGACATTCCTCCATGGCCTTCCTGGGAAAGCAGCAGCATCCAGGAACCCCGCGGGGTTTCTTTGCAAAGCAGGGCCTCGGGAATCAGGTCAGACTCACAAACTTTCCGGCCTCTGACATTTCTGCTCCTCAACTTTTTATCCCTTCCATCAGAACAAACTGTGTTCAGATGATGCAGGCAGCAACTATGCCATCTCCTAGCTTTATGTAAACAGAAATTCCCCGTGGGACTCTCTAGCTGTTTTAGTTTCGTATTACATTATATAAAGGAGCAGTGTCAACACAGTTGGATACGGAACCTGGACTGCAGAGAATAAGTAGGAAAATCAGACTTTAAGGATAGAAACTGTCAACCTTCTCTACGTATTTTCAAACCAGGCTTTGCCAAAGGAAGATTTCTCTTCCAGCCACCCCACAGAGCAGGAGGAAATATTAAAGAAATAACAAAATAAACCACCTGGCTCCCAACCACCAGGGTATTTTCTGTCCCTGTCTCTGAGTCCCTGGCTTTTATGTAAGTTGGAAGCCTCCTTCCGCCTGCCCCAAACCAACATGGGAGATTCCTAGAGGAAGTAACATCTGTCAGAGCAGAATGCAGCTGTGAACGGCACATCCCAAATACCGGGATTAACACCCGGACTCTGGCACTTCCGAGCAGCCGCGCTCAGCACTCCCCATCCCGCACACCTGCAAGGATGCGGGACACCAACCATGAAAACACAGTAAGAGCCAAGGAAGGCTGGTTGACTGACTGCATTAATCAGTTTCTTTTCATTTTCCTCCTCCTCTCTATCTCCCCATCCCTGAGCTCGGTTCCTTGCATGCTCCTATATTTAAACCCCTTACCTTTATTTTTCTTTTTTCTCCTGTTACTGCCCCTTATCCTGGCCCAGTCCCCCCTCCCTCCTTTTATTTTATTTTTTTTAAGTGCCTCTTCCCTTAAATAGCTCTTTCCTCTCTCGTGTTCCTTCCTCTCTTTTGTCTCCTCTTCTGGGCCAGGCAGTGGCTCCTTCCTCCCTCCCAGGTTTCCTGCGAGCACATTTGCATTCCTGCTGAATCACACCCACCAGGTGATTCCTATTAGCAGCACCCAGGGAACCACCCCAGGCACCACATGGCACTGAACCTCCTGCCGCCTCCACTCCCACAATTTCCCTTGGTTCTTGTTCTGCAAAGTGGCCACAAGGAAATCCAGGACAAGCAGCACTTAGAAGACTTTCCTGCACAAAGTCTTGGCCGGGTTCATGTTTTAGTGTGAATATCTCTGGCAGGTTAATGACTGTAACAAAATTGATGTATGCATCCCTTCAGGTGGAAAGGGACAGTCCAAGCGACCCAAAAAATAAAACCCAAATGCTGCTGTGCAGCCACTCTGCATGATGGTTGCAGGACGAGGGCTAAGTCTGTGGCTGTTGGGAAGGATAGAAAGCTGGAAGCAAAATACCCAGGCCGTAATTACCCTGCCCTGCTGGTATCTGCAGCGTGGAGGAAAGCAGGAAGCGAGAGAAGACAAGTCTTTACATGGCTTTTAAAAAGCAGATATGTTAGGTGCAGTCTCATTAAAATTCCTTGCAAATACTCTGCAGCATTAGCTCCAGAATCAATGAGTGATCACGAATCTCCCTAAGCACCAGATTTACGTTTAAGAAATTCTATCATTATGGTAATGACAGGATTTCTCCACAAAGAGCGTGTCCAATGGACTACACAGGAACAGCAAACACCTTGGTTTAAAGCTTCGAATAAAGAGACTACGACTGATCTTGTCCATCTTCACTGACACTTTAAAAACTTTCCTGGACTGAAATCTCAAGTTTAAAACAAGAGTCAGGTGATGTTTTTCAAAACAGCACTTGGAAACTAAACACGCACTGCTTTACATATCACTTTTTCACTCTCAAACTGTGTAGGTAAGATAGGGTTTGTAGGAAAAAGAGTCCAGACCTTCTGAATGGCTTTCAGCCAAAGGTTTGCACATTGGAAAAACAAGAGGAACAGCCATAATACCAAATAAAGTTTTAAAACTTGTTCTTCAGGCCAGCCAGAAGATGTATTAGAGTGACTTACCAGTTGCTAGATTTTTTTCAAGTCTCTAACAACTCATGTGGGCGTTTGTTTGCTTTCCAAACTGTCAGGGCCCGGGCAGCCCTTGGGTAACGGGATGTCCCCGGGCCCCGTGTCCCCTCTGCAGGCTGCCCGGCCCCCTGCTCCCTTCCCTGCCGCCCCTTCCTCCTCCTCCCAGGGCATCCCGGCCGGAATTAGCCTGCGAATAACACCGGGGAAGCATCCGATCTCATCCGCCTCCAGCAGCATCCGGCATGATCTTGGGTGCACCAGAGCAAGACAAACAAATAGCCGTTGTGTAAGCGTGCATCCTGGGCACCTTTCAGTAGGAAACGGAGCACAAAACTCACTCTATTTTAATCCTGCCCAGGGTCTTCTCGGAGCCAGGGCCGGAGCCGGGGCTGGTGCGGCAGAGTTAAGAATGGGAGCCTATTTTTAGCGGGTGCCGCTGTGAGCTCAGCGTGCGTGAGTCAGAGCGAGGGTGGATGTTACATAACAGGCGGCGGGCGCTGCCGTGGCGCGGCGCGGCGCACGGGGGAGAGGAGGATGGAGCCAGCCTTCCCCTGCGCTTCCTGGCATTGTCGTTCCCAGGCAGACCCTCCGCGGTATTTAAATGCAGGGCTGCTGCTTTCTTTTTTTTTTTTTTTTCCCTGAAAATTTTAATTAGAAACAGCAGTAGGCTGGTTATATAATGTGATTAATTGCAGCATTAGAGTGAAAAAATATAGGGCACGCAGGTCTTAAAGATTCACATGCAAAGTCATGTGTGGGAGTGAGAGAGACAAGGGTGAAATGCAAGACTTATCCGTTTGATTATGCGCTTTTCATGGGGCAGTGATTTATTCCTTGAGTAATTTAAGAAGAATAATCAGCAGATAGCTAAAGGGGAAAAAAAAGAAAGGAGCAAATAAACACATAGAAGACAAGGGGACAAAATTGCTTTCACAGCATCTCTAAAGGTTAGACCTGTACCTTGCAACAGGACATTACCTTCCATAGCAGACCTGCCCCTTAATAACTCTAAGTCACACCAATAAAAATGAGGTTTTCCACTGAGTCATGATTAATGAAGAGCAGACACATGAGAAATGGGAGCATTGTAACCAACTTTCACTATGCTGGAATGTCATCTGAGAGAATATTTGAAGCTTTAGGGGTTTTTTTTCTTGTCTTTTGTAAATGTATTACTGGAGAAGAACTGGGGTGTTCTTCTCCACTGTGACCTCCATAAATGTTCAAAATTGACCAGTACAGTTTGGTGAATTGTGTAACCTCCATGGCAGCTGATTACATTCAACCTAGTTCAGGGGCAGCAACAAGTCAGTGATATTTGATTGCTCATGTGTCCTACACGTGGATGGGCTAAGCAGAGGCACAGCGAACAAACCTTGTTTAAACACATGAATCTGAGCAGCTTCAACATTGCAATTTTTCAGCATGAAAGAAGGGAAGGCAAAAAGGCCCTGGAGAAGGGAGTTTGTGGCAGGGCACCAAAGAGATCTCAGTGTGTTTTATCCAGCGCTCTCGCTGGAAACAGGAAGGTTCACAGCCTAAGTATAGTTGCCCTAATACTACAGATTATACTCCAGGATTGTCTTGATGCCAGCTGCCCCCAAACTTATTAAGCCTATAGAAAGTGCCTGACTTCTTGCTGGAGCAAAGACTCTTCTCTCGGTGAGCTCAGCCTTGTTCAATTCAGCTTCATTGCTGCCAATCTTAGCTACGGAAACATGCTCTGGAAAGGAGAAGCCTCCGTGCTTGATCCCTCCCGAACACAAATGAAGACATTTTATCTGCTGCAGTCATATCCCACCCTTCCAACAACTTCAGAGGCCCCTAGGTCTGGATTTGCCAAGCCAGAAACATGGTAAGCTTAATTCAAATGCAACTTTAAAATGGCTTTGGGCTTCTATCTTTGCTAGTATGAAAAAGGTTCAAAGCCAGGCTCTGTATTTGCTTTGAATCAAGGATGACAAGTAGACAAACACGCACTTCTCCAAGTGATGAAAGCGAAAGACTCCTCCAAGAGACTTCCTGTCCAGTAACCCATCAGATGGGTCTATGTTGCCACATAACGGTGAAATAATCCCCAGCCTCATCGCTGTATTTCTAAAGCATTCCTCACCATGGCACATGATGGCTAAGCATGAAACACATCCATGGATTTAGCATTTGATTTCATCTGCCTCAGTGCACGGGTTACGTATCACTCGTGCACGCTTCCTTCGTTATGCAGAGCCTATTTGTAGGGAAGATGTTCAGCAAAACTTCCACTGGATCCATAAACTTTTTTCTCTTTTAGAAACTGGCCCAGAATTGGTAATCCAGGCAAAAGCAAAACTGTTAGGATTTGTCAGTTAGGTATCTAAGTATGCAGTAAATTTTCTCCTGAAGGAATCAGGATCAAAGCTCACACAATTAGGGACAAACCAAAATCAAGGACACCTTTAACAAAGCTCATTAAAAACCTCCTTTGCGACACTCTCCTAGTGACACCCAACGTCTCATAAAATACAGTGGTCTGATGAGAATGCGGGGTGCGCGGAGGGGCTCTTCTTCCAGCACTTTTCAAACTTAGCAAATGGCATAGTTTAATTAAGGGACGTCAAAGGAACAGAGCGCGCCCCGAGATAATCGGCGCCTGCTGCTAGATAAATGCAGCGGGGCAGACGAGCGAGAACGCAAACAGTAAGTTATGGAGGGGGTAAAGAGCAAAAACGGAGCCGACAAAACTGTTACTTGCAGGGGAGCTGCAGTGCCCTCGGGGCCGGCTGTGGCCAGGGGCTTGTGCCCTCGGGGCGCCTGCGCTGGCCGCCTGCCGCCTCCTCTGCAGCGGGATCCCCGCGGCGCGTCCTGCGGGCAGAGCGTGCGCAGGCCCCGCGAGCCCCGCGAGCGCGCACAGAGCCGAGCGCCGCGCTGGGCAGCGCCGCCGCGCAGGAATGTTCGATCCCTGGCTCCAGCCACGGGTTTAATCACTAAGCGAGCAGCCCTCTGCAAAGCACCCGCTGCAAACGTGACCTAAAGCCATTTAAATCTCTGCAAATGCTCTCACGGACTTCCTTCAGGACCTTACCATCCGCCTGTTATTTAGCCTTTAAAAGCCTGCGAGTTAATATTTATCAAAGCCCTTCCAATCTCAGACTCTTGGATTTTACAACCTTGTCTGATTTCACAAGATGAAGTTTTCTTTTCCTGGAAAACGACCTAACCCCGGTCCGCACGGCTGCCTGCGTTTCTCTGTGCTGGTTCCCCTGCTTCCTTTGTATGCGGGCAGACTCAGCCTCCTTCCCCTCTCGCCACGTAGGTCGATATTGATCTGGTCAGTCCAGGAGTACCTTTGTGGTCCTCTTCATGCTGTGCCCTCTGCTAAGTCCACGACCTGCATAACGTCCTTTATTTTCTTACTGCCCTTGTCAAGGTCTCAAGAATTCATACTATTCATTCACGATTTTCTTCACTGAATGTTCCCAAGAGCCGCATGCCTTTTCCCACCAATTACTCACAGTTCTCACCTACTGTGCAGAAATCACTCAGAAATGACTTATGGGTGCTCTGTCTCCTCAAAATTGTCTCCAAATTAATTCCCAAGTATAATATTCCCAGCAACACATTTGCTTTAGGTGGAAAACATGCCCAAGAAAGAGCGTGCTGAAGTTCCTATAAAATTTTACCAACATGCAGCTCTTGGATGGCAGGGAAAGCCCTACATGAGGCCTAGATGCCCTGTTCCTGAGGAGCAGAGCAGGAGACAGTACAGGATCAAAGGGTGTTTCTGCAGCATCTCAACAACTTCCCCACTGCTCCGGGGGCAGGTGCAAACACGGAGCTGCACCATTCGCAAGACTTTGTTGGTCAAGATGGATGGGGAGTTTTTCTCTGAACTCGGTGGATTTTTCACTGTGTTCCTAAGAAATCGCTATATTTTGCATGGCTTTGCTGCCTCCTCCGTCTGACTCACTGGGGAGGCTCCTGGAGGGGAGCAGCCACACTGAGGTCTCCGAGGTGAACAGTTTATAGTGTAAATAATTGTGGATAATGAGATGGAAAGGCCAAATGAATTCTGTCATACTGAAAAAGAAAAAAAAAAGTTTGCTTTTTGAGCTAAGGAACAAAAGATTTTCTCTACAAAAGTATCAATCATCTCATTAGTGTGATCAAGCTTCATAAAATATTCTGCAATTTTACAAATAAATTCTGACAAAACTAACCTCCCCCATACTGCTTAATTGCTCTTATTAGCAAGGCAATTGCCTGTCACATTTATTTTGGTGCAGGAAGCGCACTACTAATAAAGGACATGCAATTTGGACTCAGAAGTTTGCTGCCAGACAGACTTTCCAAGGGTGCAACTCTTCCTGAACCAGAAGATTCTGCACAGCTGGACACAGAGAGGGGCTGTATCTGGAGATGGTGATGTATGTGGAGCAGATATAGATATATCACCCTCACAGCACCGAACGACACGGTTTATGCAGGTGAGAGGTATCTCCTCCATCCATCTGGGACCATTACGTATCTGCAGACCCACCTGCCTGGGTCATCCCTGGGAATTCGCCTATCCTTCAGTGCAGGAGGGTTACTCAAACACAACGTTCAGTTGCGTACGAGCCTTCAGCTTTAAACACACGCTCCATGTTTCACTATTATTATTAGCAATAAATGCATATATTTTCTGCTTTTCTGAGGAGCAGGTGAGCGACCCCCGCGGCTCCCCGGGGCTCCGGCAGCTCCGCTGCCCCCTTCTCCCTCCCGCTGCGCCAGCGGCCATGGCACACGGCACCAAACGGACTTTTAAAGGTCGCGGAAGCGCCGCACAAAGAGGAGCGGCCGCAGGGAGGAAGCCGGGTCGTCCCCCGTGCGGCAGGCGGGATCGAGGCACCTGGAGCGCCGGGAGCCGCCGGGAGCCGCCGCGCAGGGACCCGTCCCGGGGCACGGATCTCCCTCGGACAGGTTTGCCCCCCCGGAGCCCGAGCTCCCGGTCAGCTCCGGAGGGCCTGGCCCCGAGGACGCCCCGGGCGCTGGCCTGGGCTCCCGTATTTATTAGCGCGGTCGTTTCTGGGGCCAGCCGCGGCGCCCGGGCCCTGCTCTCCTGGTTGGTGCCTCATTCCACATTTAGCGTCTGGTGGTTTTGCCAATACGGAGCTAATTAGCACCCATTAGGCTGACGCCCGCAGGAGCCGGTGACCTGGTCCCATCCCCACCCTGCTTGGGGACGGCTTCCCCGGGCGCCACCGCCACCGGGAGCACCTGGATGTCGCGCAGGCACGGCCGGCGTCCCCGGTGCCGGCGTGTAGGGGCTCTGCAGCGGCAGGGGCCAGGCGGGAAGCGGGGCCGGGGCAGAGGCGCTTCTCCCATCAGGAAGGGCGCATCCCCCCGGGAAGGGCGGCGTGCCGGGAGGGTGTTTTGGTGCTGCGGATGCTGCTTGCTCAGCTGCCCCGTGCCGGCGGTGCCAGGGCGAGGAGCGGCAGGGGCAGCACCCGCCGTGTCCTGGCACCGGCTCCGGGTGCCAACCGCAGCCCTTACCAGGGCGGCAAGTGCCAACCGGGGCCACGGGAGCACCTGGAGCTGGGGCAGCTGCCAGAGCTGCCGCGCACGGGGACCCCAACACGTTCCAGGACCCCCCAGCGCTCTGGGACCCCCGCAGAGCTCCGGGACCCCCCGAGTGCTCTGGGACCCCCGGAGCGCTCCCCCCGCCGGGCCCTCCTGCCGCCGGGAGCCGCTACCTACAGCCGTAGTCCACGTGGATGACGCGGACGCTCTTGGTGGAGGCGAAGACGTCCACGACGGCGTAGAGCGGGCGGGCGGCGGGCAGCCCGCGCGCGCTCGGCCCCATGTCCTCGCCGTTGATGACGATGTGCATGTCGGCCGTGCCGTCGGGCCGCGGCGCGTACAGGACGCCGATGCGGCTGCGCCGCGCCGTGGCGGGCAGCACGTTGAGCTGGAAGAGGCTGTCGAGGAGGTGGCTGTAGCGGCCGGGGCGGCTGCGCCCCACGAGCGGGTCGCGCGGGAT